>JAHBCN010022788.1:0-12971 GCA_019359885.1 Listronotus oregonensis
GTAAAGTATTGCATTTAAACAAAAAGATTTTATAATAAAGACTGCGTAAAAATACATAATATTGTTCTTTAAAATTTCTTGTAGGTTTTATTGTTTTTGAGGAGGAACAAGATATTGAGATACAATTTTCACGAGCTTGTTTAGGCATTATTAGGCTACTTTTTCTTAAAAAAAAAAATTTACCAATAGATTTAATTTTTTTGAGAAAATTAACCATTTCTATCGGAAAATCATGAAATATCGGAATTACCTAAAATCAATTTTGACAGTTCCAGTATTATACCAAGGAAATTACGCAAGGAGATTAAAATGGGCCAAGAAACATTAAATTTGGCAAGAACGAGAATCAAAGTTTGGTGTGGTTTGGTTTCCGACCCGATTTGAGGGTGTAGCAAACACCGGGCAACGCATCTCTTTTGTAAACCATTCATAAAGTTGACAAATACTAAGAAGAAAGTATGATGGCTTGAAACTAAAGTTTGAGATGGTTTGGCCGTGGCCTTCGCAATCCCCTGACTTGTATCCTGTCGAGCACGTTTAGAATTTGTTAAAAAGGCGTGTTTAAAATTAGGAATTAGTGTTTTAGACTAGGGAAGAGCTGCCCAATTGTATGCAGGAGCAGCGGCTACAAACTAAGCAAGACGATATTGACAATTTAATAAGATGTATGCCAAACAGATGTTAGACTGTCATGAACAACAAAGTTGGTCATGCGATCTATTAAATAAAACCTTAAACTTTACTTTGATGTTTTTTATTAAGAATTTTTAATTAATTAGTTTTCTATAATTTTTTATACTCCCGTTGTAAACTGAATAATAATTGTGTTTGTAATAAATTTATGTCAATAAGGATACGGATGTATTAAATTTAAATATTTTTCCCATAAATTGACAAATTATTATTAAATTATATTTTTAACCATTTAATATCTTTGTCACCTAGACCATTTTGATGTGTGTATATATCTTCATCAACAAAAAAAAAAACATAAAACATGAATCCGCCACAAAACTATAGAACACATTTGCAAATTACAAATTACATCTTGTTACATATGATCCGTAACACACATTCTTCTTGCCAATTTCACATAGCCCGGAATTCGTTAAAACTAATTTAATTACTTTTGTTTTAGTTTATATTCACCTCTCAATACCGGGCAACGCATCTCGTTTGCAAACCATTCATAAAGTTGACAGATACCAAGAAGGAACTCTGATGGTTTGAAGCTGGAGTTTAAGATGGTTCGGCCATGGCCTCCACAATCCCCTGACTTGAATTCGAGCACGTTTAGAATTTGTTAAAAAGGTGTGTAAATCAAGGATTAGTGTTCCACACAAGGAAAGAGCTGCCCAATTGTATGCAGGAGCAGCGGCTTCAAACTGAGCAAAACGATATTGACAATTTAATAAGAAGTATGCCAAACAGATGTCATTAACAACAGAGTTGGTCATACACTTTATTAAAAAAAAAACCTAAAATTTTACTTAAATGTTTTTTATTAAGAATTTTCAATAAATTATTTTCTATATTTTTTTCATGCCCCCGTTATAAACTGATTAATTATTGTGATTCTAATAAATTTATATCTTCACCAAAAAAACACATAAAACATGAATCCGCCGCAGAACTATAGAACATCCTGTTACATATAGTCCGTAACACTCACTGTTCTTGCCAATTTCACATAGCCTAGAATTTGATAAAACTAATTTAATTACTTTTGTTTTAGTTTATATTCACCTCTCAATACCGGGCAACGTATCTCATTTGCAAACCATTTATAAAGTTGACAGATACCAAGAAGGAACTCTGATGGTTTTGAAGCTGGAGTTTAAGATGGTTTGGCCATGGCCTCCCACAATCCCCTGACTTGAATCCTATCGAGCACGTTTAGAATTTGTTAAAAAGGCGTGTAAATCAAGGATTAGTGTTCCACACAAGGAAAAAGCTGCCCAATTGTATGCAGGAGCAAAAACACATAAAACATGAATCCGCCGCAAAACTATAGAACATATTTACAAATTACATCCTGTTTTTGCCAATTTCACATAGCCTAGAATTCGTTAAAACTAATTTAATTACTTTTGTTTTAGTTTATATTCACCTCTCTTCACGTATTTACAGACTCACTCGGCAAAGTAACTTTCCATACTAGTTAAACAAATAGCTGTTTTATAACTCCCTACAGCAAAAAGCTCAGATGTCGTAGAAGCAAATTTAAATCCACGTTCTGCTGCATATTCGCGAGAGCTAAAAGCTAACTGGCTTATTAACAGCACCCAAAAATACTAAATAACTGTTAAAAAAACTTTTTTAGCTAAAGTTAAAACGTAAAAGAATATTAAGTGCTCGGCGAAAATGAAAAATATGGTAATAAAAATTGGAAGCGAAGCGAGTCGTGAAAATAATAGAAATATTTTTTAGAACACCTTAAGCCCTTACAGATGTGTGTGTTATAAAAAGTTGTGCATGTTTGTGTTACTAGCAACAACATATGCACGTAGTTAAAAAGGAAGGCTCGACTTAAGAAAATTTATTATTGGAATTAGGAAACGCATAGGGATATAAGTGAACGTATTATTAGTATATATTGAGAATATTTATCCCTTAATATAATGAAATATTATCTGTTATATACAGGGTGTCCGGAAATATAATTCGAATAATTCTTGGGGTGATTCTACATGTTAAATTATGAAGAAAAGTTGTAATGGATTCATGACGAAAGGCTAAGGATATAATCTTGAAAGGTTAGTCCCTAGTACTTGTTAAGGTCATCAGTCTATTGCACGTATCAAAGCTTATTGACCGTGAAGGCTAACAGGTATTTTTATGTTGATGTTATTATTTAAATATTAGTTTATATAACAATACTGATATATTATTGTAAACTGTGTATATTAAATGATGTTTGTTTAATGTTTAAATATATATATATATAATAACTTGATTTATACACATTAAGATTAGATACAATTAGATATATTTAGATGCATTTCGATGCAGTAAGATGAGTTTGTACTATTTTTCTATTTTTATATTAAAGTATGTTTTATACAAAGTCTCTTGTTTGACTTCTTGACGTGTACCAGATACTACGAACCAAGTACAAAGCAGAAGTACCCCACAAGTTCATATCAACATAGCTCCGCAAATGCGTCAAGAGATAAAAATTTATAAATCCTGCTTTAAAAGAGACTTATTCTCAAAAAAAACCTGTTAGTTTTTTCACTTTTTTAATAAAACCTAAGGCTTGTGTGTTATGATTTCTCAGTTGTTGGATAAAACATTGTATGCTACTTTGTCACTTGCCTTGCCTGACGGCCTCGTGATATAAACTTTTCTAGCGGACTTATTTTTAACTTAACACACTAGCGCCATAAATAACTATTAAGTTGAACCTAATGACGTGCAAGTTTAATAGCATATGGTTTAAGCAAGTCTCGTCACTAATCATTTTTTTTTCGAAAGGCATAGTTGGATCAACCCGTAACCTACTGGACGTAATATAATTGTTATAATTGCTTTCATTTGAATTTAAAAAATTACGCTTAATATTGACAAATGTTTGCTGCCATGATATTTGGTGGCTAGAAAAGCTTTTCATATAAACCCTTACACTCAATGCCCAACTCTCACACTCAACTAAGATTACTGATGACGTAAGGAATATATGCTTTCCCTTTTTTAAAACCGGTCCCTATACTACTGTCTTTAGCAAACGCACCCTAAAAAACTTAAAATCGAATAACACTTTTTTTTAAAGAAATTAAAAAAAACAATATTATTTTAGATTTTTCAACGCTCCCTACAAAATTAAAGGGAGGCCATATCATTCTTGTTGATGCTTGGAGCATATTCATTTTCAACTGTTTTGACCACGGCAGTATTCACATGCACTGGTTTGGTCTTAACTTTCCGCGGAAACAATAAAGAATAGGCCGCACGCAGAAACCGTGCTAAATGATTACGCACCTTGAAGACTTAACCCAATGAATTCTTGGATAGAATTAAAGCAAACAAACATTGTGTGGCTTTAATATAATTAAACGATAATGCGGCAGAGTTCTTGTAAACAGACTGCACCGGTCAACGATTATATACTACATAGGAAGGGTCACTTTGCAATGTTTATTTGTCTTCTCTAGTCCAAACCACACTAATAGTACTTCAATAGACGCAAATTATTTAACAAAATTACAACAGAAAACAGAAAACAGTTCAAAACACACAAGATCAAATGGCCAAATAAACGTAAACAAAACGATTCAGCACCGGCGGTGACGTCACAGCCGCTCTTCGCTCCGCGCTAAATTTTCTATCGTAGGTTAAATGGAACTGAGCCATCCTTTACTATATAAGCATTGCTTGGAACTTTTATATTAATAAATGTATATATTTAAATCGATGTTGCCTATATTAACACAAAAACCAATATTTTTGAATACTTTTATTACATTTTCAAAATAATTTCTTGATTTAGATTTTTAGGATCAGGCAATTCGTTTAAGTTTTTTCAAAACAAAAACAAAAAGATAACTATACCAAACACACCGCCTACAAACTGTTATTTTCATAAATAATGTAAGATTTAAACTAATTTACTACACTATTTTAATACATATCTACAAGGGTATTCTTCATTATAGAATAATGTATTTTATTTAAAAATTTTAAATTATTATCTCTATTTTAGAAAAAGGTGAAATAATTTATTTGACTTAAATTAATGTTAAATTAGTAAAAATTGTATTTTATTTTGTTTTGTAAACAAAATTAATAAATAAGATCTGTTTGTATAAGTAAATTTACAAGTCTGCTATGATTAGTTAGTGAATAATATATTATCTTGTTAACATAACGATATCGAACTTAAAAGAATCAAAATTAATGAAGCAATAATAACCATGGTTACCAAAAATACAGTAAAAAAATACAGACGCTTTTATTTAAATTAGGTTTGTTTGAAAACAATATAAACCAGTCTGTACAGGTGGCAAGTTTATTAAGGGCGTATACATTTTCTTAGAAACTATACGAATCTATACGAAAAAAGTTTTTCATTAAATTTGTTTTTTGTAAAAGGATCAGAAATTTTATAATATTTTTAGGTCTGTTGTTTTTTTATATACAGGGTGGCGACATAAAGTGTTTTTTCTTAAATAAAACACCCTATTATGTTATTATATCTTTGAATAGCTCTTTCTGTGATGCACCGTTTTGAACTTATAAGCGATAAACTTCAGAGTGGATGTAGTATCCCACTTTTCCATACACGCGCCCATTACTTATTGTGCAAAGTCTTTCGGCAGAGTGATGATCGCGTTGTTAAGTTTAGCAATTGTTAAAAGTTAACGGTTTAGAATGTTCAACAAAATGTCAGATTTTGACAGGTTGCCTACTAAAATCATTGAATAACACTGACAGTGACGTTTTGTTAAACATTCTAAACCGTTGTTAACTTTTAACAATTGCTAAGTCCATTGCTAAATTTAACAACGCGATCATCACTCGGCCGTAAATATTTTACCAAATATTTAATTTTTCAAAAATAAATAAATATATAAGTTATTAACAACTTATTTTATAAATTTTTTGAGTACATATTTTTTTAAATATTTTATATAAATAGCAAATTTATAGACTTTATTGTTTCCCCTAAGACAATGATCTTCTTTAAAAAAGAAAAATCTTACGGTACAACGGTGACAAATACAATTAATCGTCGACCAAGAAAGAGTCCTTTTATACCAACAAAATAGCCCGTTCTGTTAGACAATATTTTTTTTAAATAACTAAATTAGCCTGTTGTAATATTTGATAACTGATATTATGAAAAATAAAGAAATATTTTGTGTCAGTTATGAATTAGTTATTCGTGTTATTTAAATTAAATAAGATTTGTGTTAAATGAGGTAATATTGTGTAAAAATGAAAAAAATAATTTTTGTAAGTAGCACAGGCTCACAAAAAAAAGTGATGTGTGCTGGGTGTTGGACTAGGATTTCTCTGGTGTATTTTTTTCGCTGAACACAAATCTAAAGTCAAAATTTTATTAGGGGTCAAACAGCAAATAATCGAGAAAAGGCGTAATTTCAGATACTCGTAATAATGAGTTTTTTTTAATTTAAAACGTCAATATCCGAAAAGCTATAAAAGATACACAAAATTTTAAATGATATAAACTATGTATTTTTACAAGGCTTTTTATTTTATATTTTTATAACCCTTTTGTAAAAATGCAATATTTTTCGAGTTATAATCAAAAAACCGAATTTTCAGGATTTTTTATAAGGGATACCTTGGGAAAAAAATTGATTTTTTTTATTTTTGTTTTTTTTATTGCAAATTGTAAGTGATTGGGGATTCAAATAAATAAAATATATAATTTATTATTAAAAAAACCCAAAATTAAATTTATGAAAATTTTTGAACTACATTTTTTTTGTCAAAATTACATTTTCGTTTATATCTCCTTTTTTATTTATTTTATTAAAAATATTTATATTATTTTTTTATAGACAATTTGAATAGCTTTTTTTTTTGTTTTTTTATTTTTTATTTATATCTCTCATAGTTTATATAGTCGTTGACCAAACATTCCGTGGTAGCAGGATTCTGCCGGTAAATGTACCGTGTCGGTTTTTTGGGGTTTTTTCGATATTTTGGTGTTTGTCCCCAAATTTTGACTTTAGATTCGTGTTTAGCGGAAAAAAAAACGCCAGAAAATCTTAGTCCTGTGTAATTTAAGTAGTAAATTAGATCATTGCTTTATTTATATTGTAAAAATTTTCCTTTATTGCAAATTTGGTAAATTTGTCTTCAGACAAATTTCTTTGGTTTATACTGTTCTGTAAAACGCACATTTAGATACTTGGTTTTAATCCACAAAATAAACTATTACAGGATTGAATCCAGACTAGTCCGGTAATTTTTTACCCGATCAAATACTCTAAAAGTTAAAAGTTAGTCAAAAGCTGACAATTACCAAATTTTTATTTAAATTCGTGCATATTTACTTACAAGGTTATTAAACTAAGCCTTAATTACGTCTTCGTTTACAAAGTCTACTTTATTCTCACATTTTTATTGAGAAAAAATAAAAAAAAATCCCACACCTTTCTTCCAATTTTTTGATAGTAGCTGAGCTATAGATTTTTGCAAAATTTCGTTAAGAATCTTTCTCCATTTCGTCAATTTTACCAAAAATTGTTGTACAATAACATCAATTTTCAGGTGACTTCACTTTTCATCTTGGCATAAATAAAAACAAGACAGTTGCGTTCTCTGGATATATCAACGCAATCTTTTTGTCAAATTTAAATTTTTATGTCAGTACTGACAATGATTCCACCAGTAAATAAAAATCTTAAAATCCGTTTACATAGCAGACATCATTTGTAGATATACGAAGCAGGTTGAAATTAAGCTATAATTTCAACACATAACTTTCGACAGTACAATATGAAATAAAATATTGTATATTATTCGTCCAAAAAACCTTTCACAGTATTCGTTTTAAGGTGGCTTCCCACGGCCCGTAATTTTAAAGGCCGGGCCGCGCGTTGACGAAAAAACTGGCAGCGCGTAGATCGGAACGGATTTCAGGCGGAACTCTTTTCATTGCGTGTTTGTGCCCTAGCACCTTTTTAAAACCAGTCAGCTGTTTACATATGTATTTTTGTATTTACTGGTGTTTGGGGTTGATGATTGCTAACAACTTATTTTTGGTGATTATCAGTAAGTAAGCAAGTAAGTAAGTCATAGATTCCTTAATTTTGCTTCTTAATTTTCTATAGGTTGACATCAAATTGTCCCTTTTCTTTTTTAATTTCTTAATCGTAATGTCACCAATACTGCCTTTTAATTTATTTTGGATATGTCTCCACGAATCGTGCTGCTCGTTTCGGTTTTTATTAGTGTGACTTTTTGTATTCCATAACACGGGTTCATTTTCATATAAATTAATAAATTCGTAAGTAATTTCGTTTGTCTACTCCATATTTTAAAAAACACCAAAAGCAACTTGTTGCAGAGTCGCAAAAACAATGACGATGACAATGCATCAACAGTAAAAAACCAGGCCTGCGCAGACATGAACGCGCCGCGCTGGTTCGCCCCTTTGAAGTTACCGACTCGCAACGGATTCGTCGCACCTCCTCGCGCCACCTCAGGCAACCGTCTTCCCACGGCGCGATGGCGCGAGCTGGCGCGGTTCGGCCTGCAAAAACACGGGCCGTGGAAAGCCACCTTTCAAAGTTCCTGACTCGGCTTCTTCGTCGCCTCGTCCGTAAACATCTCACCCATAGTATACGAGGGCGGTCCGATAAGTACTTAGACTCACCGCCCGATGGCGCCACTATTGCAGGAGAAATTTACTATCGTATAGTACATTCTCGTAGACAGCTACTGTGGAAATTTCGGCTGGATCGGACATTGTTTTGTTTTGACTGCGTGAGAAAGCGGATTTTAGAAAAATGGAAAAAGAGCAATATTGGTCGGTGATTCGATTTTTGTTTATGGAAGAAAAATCGCTCAGCGAAATCAAAGAGCGCTTAAATGCTGTGTTGAGTGACTCTTCTTCTTCAATGGCGACCGTCAAAAATTGGTTTTACAAGTTTCAACGTGATCGAACATCTATTTTTGAAGACCCACGCCCAGGAGCTTCAAAAACGACTACCACGGAGGATAACATTACAAAAATACACGATCTCGTATTGGCAGACCGCCGATTGAAGGTGCGTGAGTTAGCTGAGACAGTAGGCTGTCGGCGCCATGGGTGCCGCGTTTGCTTATTCTGAACAACAAGTGAAACCGTGAGACCACTTCAGAGTAGTATTTGACGCTGTTTAAGCGCAATTTAAAGGAGTTTTCTGCATCGTTTTGTGACCGTCGACGAAACGTGGATCCATTGCTCCGAAGAAGGCGAAGACTATCCTATCGGCCGGAAAGGTGATGGCCATCGTTTTTTGGAATTCACAAGGTGTGATCTATGTCCATCGACTACTTGGAGAAGGGCAAAACGACCACAGGGCTGTATTATGTCGAATTATGGAGCCGATTCAATGCCAAATTTCAGTAAAAACGGCCTTATTTGGCGAAGAAAAAAGTGCTCTTTCACCATGACAACGCACCGGTTCACACTTCCACCCTCGCCACGACCAAATTCGTCAAATTGGGCTACGAACTGCTGCCCATCTACCGTATTCTTCAGAATTTGGCCTCGTGTGATTTCTTTACGTTTCCAAGAAACGTCATTCGCGGGGCAGAAATTTGAGTCTAATGAGGAGGTCATCGCCGCCACGGAGGCCTACTTTGCAGACCTCGAGAAAACGTATTTTTCACACCGGTTAAAGAAATTGGAGCAACGCTGGGTCAAGTGTATCAAGCTAAAAGAAGATTACGTTGAGAAATAAATCGTCACTTTTCCAAAATTTTCGTTTTTCTTTTGTAGGCTAAGTACTTATCGGACCACCCTCGTAAAAGTTTATTTTCCAGACTTATAAAGTAAATATCTATTATTTTGTTATGCATTTTTTTTCTGTGAACCCGCTTTAATAATATTAATTAAAATAAGTACAAGATAATATGTAAGTCAAAAAATGATGATTTTTTAAAGAATTTTGTGAATACGAAACTTGTAAAACTTTATATAAATCACGTTCCTGCATATTTACTAGAATCAGAAGCTAACCAGCTTATTCATACTACCGAAAACAGTAAATAACTGCATTCCGAAGGCGGTTATAAAAGAACTTTTGCAACTTAAATGAAAATAAAAAGAATTTTAAACGGTCGGCTGAAAATGAAAAATAAAAGTTAAAAAACTTGGAAGCGAAGCATCTCACGGGTATTATAAAACTAAACTTATGAGGTGTACAAAATACCTTATAAAATATTATTAAGATTTGAAACTTAAGTTTAAACATGAAATATGCTGCATGGCTGATTTAAAATTAATTATAAAAAAAGATTTTGCTACAATTATTTTATGAAATATACGCGTTAAAATTAGGAAAATTACTGTGGACTTAGTATAAATACGTGTACCGGGAGGTGCGTCGCCGAGCGGAACATAGGAAATCCCATGTAAATTTTAAGGGGGTCAATTATTGGCTCCCCTGTACATTTTACAGAAAAAATCTAAGATAACTTTTTAAAGAGACGAATCTGGCAAGCCCTCGTGGCAAGTTTCAAAAAAATTTAATAAGCGAATCTTGAATTACTTAATTAAATGTAATTGCAAAATTACCAAATTTTAAGTTCGGGTAAAACCAGACACCAGTAAAATAAATATTATCCCTGACATGAGGAAAAGTGTCAATAAATGAGTGACAGGCGGCATTAAAAAAAATATGAATTGTTCAATTGACGAAAAAGTATCCATAATTAAGTGGCATTATGCGGAAAACAGATTTAAAGCAGTATGTGAAATGTTTTCATCCCCACCAAGTCCATTCAGACCATTTCATTTATTAAACGTATTGTCAGTAAGTTCAAGTCCAAAGGTACCGTAATAAATAATTGTAAATGTTCAACTCAAGATATCGAAAATAAAGCAGAAGAATGAAAGAACAGAGATTTTAATATTCCACTGAGTGTGGAGGAAAACAAAATGGTTAATACGAGGGTTCTTGGGCAAGAGGTAAATAAACATCTTACAACCCTATTGGGTCCTTTAAAAAAACACAAATATTATTGGCATAAATTTAAAAAACATCAAGAGTTGCAGAAAAGAGATAAAAAGCGAAGAATGGCATTTTGTTTTGAAATGATGGAAAGAGCAAATAACGATAGAAGTTTTTTAAGAAATATTTATTTTTCTATGAACGTACATTCATCAAAAATCAACCAAATGTTCAGAATTCCCGGTATTAGAGCGAAGAAAATAAACATCGCTCTGTCTATACTTCGATACAATATTCCCAAAAATCAAATGTATTCGTGGGGATTATCGGAAACCATATCATTGGACCCTTTTTTTATGGACTATAACCTAACAGCAGAAATCTATTTGGACTTATTTCAAAAGCAATTTTGGACCCGCCTTGAAAGAAAATGTGCAGGAAGATCAAATGATATGGTACCAATACGCCCATAATGCCCGTATTTGTTAAAGAGTACCTGGAAAATGCTTAACGGTGACGGTGACTTCTTTCTGTGGGGTCACTTTAAAAGTGTTATTTATAAAAGTGTAAAATTTGAAAATCCAAATCAGCTACAAAACGCTATTTTGTTAGAATGTAATAAAATTTCTCAATATCAACTTAGCAACGTTAGAAATAAATTTTATGATCGGTTGGAATATTGTTTAGCTGTTAATGGATCTATTTTCGATCTTCTGAGTTAAACATTTATAATTATTTATTGCGATGGACTTAAATTTATTGACAATACGTTTAATACTTGAAATGGACCAGATAAGCTTGATGGAAAAATAAATTGAAAATATTTCAGATACTGCTGTTGGTTTAATTAAATTCCAGTATGATAAAATTATTTTTTCAATGATCGATAGCAATAATTGTTATTAGTTAAACCTAAAGTTACATTAAATAAGAGGTTAAATAAAAAAAATAATGTTAACGTGTCTTTTACTTTAAATGTAATGGTTGTAAGATTGATGAAACGAAAAACAAAACATTCCTTTTATTCGGCTGTATATCAGGTTTGACAAAGCCTTATAACAAATTGTTTGCTGGTGGCTGGTGTCTGTTTGGTTTCACCCAAACCAAAAATTTGGTTATTTTGTAATTACATTTAATTGAATAATTTAAGATTAGCTTATTGAAATTTTTTGAAACTTGACACGAGGGCTTGTCAGATTGGCCTCTTCAAAAAGTTATCTTACAGTTTTTCTGTAAAGTGTACAGAGGAGCCAATAATTGACCCCCTTAACATTTAAATGAGATTTCCTATGTTCCGCTCGGCGACACACCACCCGGTATACAATTTGCATTGTGATTTCTTAAGTCACGGATTTGAAGACGTTTATTGCACGCAAGACGCAGAAATACTTGCCGAGAAATTACCAAATTTAGATCATAATACTTTTTATAATTTTACCTTAACAAATGTTAATTATTTTCTTTTGTGTCCTCTTTGCATGTGCTTAAGAAGAATTTTTTTCTGGAACATTAATATCTAGTTTTAAGCGTTTTTTAAAAATGGGGGCTTTTAGGAAAACCTAAATAAATTCATATTTGACCCAACACCTTTTAAAAATAATAATAAACATTTATTAGCAAAAACCTAAAAGATTCAGGAAGATACTTTATGTAGCATAATATTTTCTCTAAATTTGAACTTCAAAAGCTTACTTATATGTATATTCTAACATTCTTTAAGGTTAAAATACATAATACATTAAGAGTTAGGCAACTCGGTCAGCAAGTTTGTGTATTTTTATTTTTAGTACGCAAGAAGCGCCTTTTTATTTTGATCCGCTTTGTTGTAGTGAAAGTACATGCCCCAAGGAGTATCCACAGTTTTATTGTATAGTGTAAGTAGGTATATTGAAACATGAAAAAAAAACAATAACTAAAATAATTTTTCCTTTTTTTTAAGTTTAAAACTTGAGACTATGTCAAAAAATCTTAAATATTCTTTAAAAAGTTGTTAAAAGACTGGTGCTGGCCTCATATTTTTATCTATTATTGTTTTAAGGAAAATAGATTTGAAATATTATAACCTTTGGGGCGTTATCTTAATAACCGTTTAAGAATCCATACCAAAAATAGCATGTGTATGATGTTTGCAGATTGTGCTAATATTAAAACGCATACTAGTTTTTACAATAGCCACGGAGGATATTTTACCATATACTTATCCGGCTACACCCTTTCAAATAAAGCTATTAATAAAAGAGAATCCCATATGATGCATACTTTATAGGTCACAGTGTGTAAGTTAAACAGCTTTAAAATTTCTTTAAAAATATTTAATATTCATCTTGTATTACTAAA
>JAHBCN010022789.1:0-13235 GCA_019359885.1 Listronotus oregonensis
TATGACAATCGTTGAGAGATTAATTATCAAGAGAAAATACAGTCGTTACTGAGGTGACAATTAACGATATAATTGACAGATCCGTAAATATACCAACTTTTTTTAACCAGTTATTTTTTTTCTTTTTATCTGATGAGCAAATTTCGATTTCTGATATTTACATACATAAGTGGAATTGTCTCTAAAATTTTGGTAAAAATTTGTATGATTATTTGTCATATAGTGTATTAATTTAGGTTTGAAATCTATGATAAATTTCAGTAAAACTGTTTTATGGAGAGTAGAGGTAAGGAGCACAATCTCTGTGTTACAAAAGTGGCCCTCAAATTGCATTAAAATAAGATGGCGTTGGTGTTTTAGAGGACCGCTTTTATGTAAAGCGCCAAACCGGTCAAGATTTCTAATTATTTACGGTTTACTTATTAATTTAATTGGTTGAATTTTTTTTCAACTACGTTAGCCGTTCACACCATACCCTTCCCTACACCAACGCCTCTTTATTTAATGCTATTCTGAGGCCACTTTTTGAGTCATAAGAGATGGTGCTCCATACGTTGGCTCTAAACTGTTTAGGTGGAAATCAATTTCTAAATCTATCGTGACGTCACACTAGATTACCGCTAGTTTATCCTTGTCCATATACTACTAAAACAACGGCCATTTTTCTTTAGCGCTTTTCCATCAATTAATTTAAAAACGGCTTGGTGGAACAACTATTCGTGCGCACGATTCATCGATGAATTTAACAACACGCCTTTTTTAGAATTTAAGTGATACACATGCGCACAAACGCTAATTTTTTAAACAGCTTCAATGATTAGCAAATCCTACCCTGAAAAAGTCGAAAATTTATAAATAGGAATAAGGGCCTTTATTTTCCCCGTAATTTTAACTTTCGTAAATTTGTAAAACCGTTCTAATGTGGAAAAACCCAAAAAGTAACTTAAAACCCTGGGAAAAAAGGTACCCAAACCCTGAAAAAATAAATTTCTGTATTTAGTTTTTCATTTGAAAGCGGCAAATTTCCCCTTAAAAAGAATTTTCTTTCGCCGGGATGCTTTCTAGCGAATAAAAGTTTATCGCGATTCCGACGTGGGAACCCGCTGAAAATGTCCCCCCAAAGTCCCAAAAATGAGTTTCTCGCTAATATCTACCAAAATTACCTTACCATTTTTTTCGCAACACCAATATTTTTCGCAAAAACGGCCGTCGAAAAATCCATAACATTCCATACTAGAACTTCGGCAACGGGTAAAAAATGCAGCTGGGCAAAACAATTTTTTATCAAAACGCAAGAAAGATGGTGAAGGACATTTTCTGGGATCATTGACCACTTGCTAAGGTCACATAATAAAAAAGAAATGTCAATAACAAACCATTTTTTCAAAAAATATTAATAAATTAATGAGATACTCTCAAAATATTGTGAAAAAAAAAAACTTTGACTGCTTTTTTTAATATTTTAGAAAAATCTGAATGGACCTAAACACATATGCAATGATAGGTATGAATTTTCCCATTCCGATGAACTTTGAATGATTAAAAAATGTACATTATTGCCCGAGTAATAGAACGATTCGTCCGCCCGCTTATAAGTGAAGCCATGAAGATAGCGGCATTCTAGCGGTAGAGCGGCAGCTAAAATGAGGGGATCTTTGAGTCCCATTATCTCGAATACTATCGATTTTTCGATAAAAGTTATAGGAACCATTTTTGAAGGCGATCTTTATTTTTTCTAAACAAAAATTCTCCAATTCGCATATTTTGGCAGTTATTAGCGGGAAACCCATTTTTCGGGCCTTGAGGGGCCATTTTCAGCCCTTTTCCACCTGTCAATGTTGATAAACTATTTTTTGCTTGAAAGCATCCCCAAAGACCTAAAAATTGCGCAACAAGGGAAAACTACAGACTTATTTACAGCTTTGTCCCTTCATTTACTCGACAATGAGGGAAAAGACGCCCTGATAAGTGTTGATTATTAATTAATTCACAAATTTAGTCAATGTTAAAGTTATTGGTTATTGAATTTATAAAAGAGTTATTTATACTTGCACTATTGTGTAAAGTTACTTTTTATAGAATTTGTAATATAAATGTAAATATGAACCATTGTTTTCGGATTGTTATGTAACATATAGAAGAGTTTAGTATGATGTTGTTGATGTTTTATTTAATCCCACTTTAGATGTAAACGTAATACAAAAAGGAGCGTTTGGATTGACGTTGGAGCTTGCTCTGAACACTTAATGGGTCTTTCAACTTCTCTTTTAAATACAAAAAGATAGGATCAAGCTCCAGGCGTCAACACACTCTTGGCCCTATATAGGCTTGAAGATCACTAGTACAGTACGTTCAACAATAATTCGTTGATTTCTGGTTTTACCTGCTACTGTTAGTTGTAAAACTTAATAAACTTTGGGTACCCGCATGTAGGTCTGGACCTAAAATTTCCTTTATTTATTATTGTACCTACTTTTTGGTATATTATGTAGGTTAGAGGCAAATTGCTGGTGTTCAATATAAAGCAGTCTTTTCATCTTAGTTCACCAGTCGTTTGTCAAGGTATTTTCGTGTGTGTTATTGAGCATCCAAAATAGCTAACCTAAACCATTAATAGATATTAGTAGGTAATCAGAACCTGTACCCTTTCAAAAAGTGCGGTGCCTACACAAAAGATATTTGTCAGGCAACTTATTTATGGCTGGGTTTACGATTGAGGGTTGTCTTTTAAATTTTATTGCGGAGAACTCGACGGACTATTGTGGAATGTACCATAATTATGCTATGCTGTTTATAGCCAGTTACATTTGTAAAGAAAATGCAAATTACTGTGCTTTTGTGAAAAAAGAAAGAATGCAACAAAATATCTCCACAAGGATTAAAAGAAACAGAAAATAGCATTTATTTGATAGCCATGTTCAAAATTTTTGACAATTACTGTGTGCAGCTTAGGGTCTAGACTGATGATGTCTCATCTGAGAAGAATCCCAAACAGTGGCGAAGCTACGTAACCTAGGGCTCTGTGGGAAATAGGGAACTGGGGCCCTATCTACACTAGTTAAAATATAAATATTTTAAAGGTGCAGAGCTACTTAATTTAAAGCTCTTTATTGTCTGATGTAGTGCAGTGTAATGCAGTAGATAAAATTAAATAAAAATAACACAATTTGTAGCAAATACTAAAAAAACCCTCTTTGTAAGAGGGATAGCGTAAATGTCTTCATTATGTAGCACTTAAAGTAAATATTTGCACATCAATTACAATATAAATAATACTGTTTATAATTAATTTCAATTAAAGTAATTACGTTGAATAAAACTTAATCTATGCAATTCAAAGTGCAATGAATTACAAGACTAAATAAAAAATCCAGTGCGTAACTTTGCTTTGAGATGTTTTGTAGAAATGTAAAATTGCATTTTACTTTTGAATTCGTACTAAAGCATATTTCAGATAAGCACTGTCATATTTACAATAAATAACGCGCTCATTAAAATAATGTTCTGTTCTGTTTTAAAACCCAAAAATTCCCTAGTTATTTTATTAATGTTTCGACAATTTTATACCAAGTTATGTTCTACTTTTTATTTTGTAGCGACTGCAAAACATGGATACCTATGTAAACTTCTAATTGCGATTTATCGTGCATGATTATTCGTTAGGGGCACTCCCTACAAATTTTAATTTTTTAAAACTAAGTTGCCTTACCTAAAGCCCTGTTGTAAGTTTAGTCCAAGCTATTAAAGATTTCGTGGCAAGAAGCTAAAAAGTCGAAAATTCTTTATATGATTACAATATTTATTAAACTTTTTTGCTTACGGGACCGAGGGGGCCCCGTATACTGCACCGCCCAGCCCTCCGATAGCTACGCCACTGGTTTAAAACCAACAGCCCATTTACTTATAGTACCTAACAGTATTTATTTAACTTTTTCGAACGTCGCTTAAGGGACCGAGGGGTCCCGGTGAGTTGACTTTTGGAATCAAAATTATTTGTTAATCTCAAAATTTGTTTAGATTTAATCTTGAGATCATAATTGCAAAAAATTAAAAACAGCTCCATAAATTTAATAAAACTTCAGCGAGTTGGCAACCATGTTCATCTATTTAAATATTTTTATTAGAACTGTGCAAGCATCGATACCTTCTAGAGGCGGCCCTGCCGCACGGCAACACAATCAAGAGTGCAAGATAGAAAAAAGAATCGCAGTATAATTTTTCTTTCTCGCTCCAACGTATTAGTTGGTTGACGGTAGAGGTGGGTCGTTATTTTATAAGAACGAAACGTAAAGTTACTAACTTTTGCAATAACTCGTTACCAAGAGAACTGCATCATGTGACCGGTCTGGTCGCTCAGTGTACCGTGATTGTGCGCCTGCCCGGACAGGCATGCACGACGTTATCCGGAAACGATAAGCGAATGAAGTTAAAAGTTATTAGTTATTAGATAGGTAGTTATTAAAAAAGACGCACCGATTGCCCGTTCTGCTTTATTTGAAAAGGAATTCAATAACGTTATTTTAGTTTCGGTTCGAAGTAGATGGACTGCTAAATTGATTAAAAACACGTATTCCCGTATACGATTTGGTTAAAAATTTAAAAATATAAGTAAGTATAATAGCCATTTGCACCATAGTGTTTAAACCAGGATTAACTTAAGCGTTGTTTCGACTGTGACAAATATGACATGATATTTTTCACTTCTCAACACTGATTAAATTAATCGAGGTTTAATCACTGCGGTGCAAATGGCTATAAGTATAACAACTATATAATATAACAGGGGTAAATAATACTTCAAATAAAGTATTATAAAATATAAATGTTTAATAAAAAATAATAAAAATTTCACCAACAAAATAAGACTCATTAACTATGAATAAAATGTAAAAACAAATAACACTTATTAAAAGATATAGGTTAAATAGAAAAAGGAAACATATTAAGGAAAAAAATATACATATGTAGTTAAACTTAACTTTTTGGTTTTGGTTAGAAAACTTTCTAATAACTTTGTTCCCAAAAACGTTATTTTAGAACGTTATTTCTGGGCAACGGGAACGAGTAACACGTTATTTAAGAAGAACTGTTCTTCCCACCTCTAGTTGACGGAAAGGCACCGACCCGTCGGCAGTCAACACGTTGGAGCGACAGAAAAGGTTATACTGCAATTTTTTTCTCCCGCACGTATGTTGGTGCTGCCTCTAGTAGGTATATGCTGTAATGTAAACGCTCTTGTTACTTGGTAATATTTTACATTAAAAAAAGTAATTATTTTTTAAAACAATTTAGAAACAAAAGTAAAAAAACATTTAAATATCAAGCTTCCGAATTTAAACAGTTTTGATCTTAACTAATTACCTTTGTGTACTATTAATTTCACTAGATATGTTTAAAAAAGCAAACCTAACCTATTCATTTATGAGAGCGCCTCACGGGTGTAATTCGCATAAAAAACGTAACAATTTCAACAATTTCATTGGTGTAAAATTTGAAATTTGGCAACACAGGAGATCCAACAAGCAGATAGTTTGGTTATGAACAAATAAATATTCTCCTCTAGCTTTGTAATTATGCTCGATTCGACCAATAAGATCACTTATTGCCTTTGGTCTTGATTTATGCACACGGGGTGCTACCATGACGTAGTATACGCCTTTGAAAGTACTAGAATTGTAGATTGTTTGTGCTATCAGTACCAATGAATTTAAAATAAAAATATTTTATGTCGATCTTAATTAACTGTTAATTTATTACACCTAAAAATATCGATATTAAACACTAAAGCCGGAGTCTCATGCATCCGATTTCCGACGATCCGATCATCCGAAAGTATTTTGATTGGTCAGAACATGTGGCGCCACAATGTTCTGACCAATCAAAAGTCTTTCGGATGATCGGATCGTCGGAAATCGGATGCATGAGACTCCGGCTTAACGGGTGATAAAAATAGCAATTATATCCTAGTAATTACATATCGAGATTTCACAAAAATATTACTAGTCGATTAGTTTGCCCAGCTCTAAAAAAATTTGCGCTGTTGCCACGTTGAGAAAATGTTATTTAATTCTTGTTATGTCTATCGAGAATTTTTTGTTTAAAGAGCAAAAAAATAAATAGGATTTTTATCTAAATTCGTTTTCACACCCACTTAATTAACATACCACATTATAATGTTATCTATAAGCTTTTATTTATTAAAAGACAAAAATGAAATCAACATCTGACAACGTTGTTCAATACATTTGACATGTTTGCTACATACGAGAATCGATCATGGCAGGTAAGCTGTATTTTATCACGACCGCCCAAGATTCGGCTTCTTTGGTAAGGTTCGGTTTTTGAAATAAAGGGTGTTCTTTACATTTACGAAAAAAGCGGGAAGATGGATATCGGGGAATCCAGCAAAAGTGGTGAGGCGGGGAAAAACGTAAGAGACAAACCGAAACTAGAGAAAAATATAAATATTAGCGTAAAAAGCCAAGATCAGATGGGCAGACCTGTGTTTAAAATGGATATGGACAAAGTCATGGATAAAGTTGATGTACCATTTAGAAAAATTAAAGAAAATTTATATCTGGTTGCTATGAATACGAAGGAGGAAATAGAAGTAAGATTTAAATGTTATCAGAGATGTTATCATTAAGCAGGGCCGGATCGAACAGCTTCTCATTGGGGGGGGGGAGGTGATTTTGGCGCCCCTAGCCCAATTTTTAAATTTAGTATACTGCGTCACACGCTTACAGAAACGCTTTGTTCTCTTACCCACCGACAGGCTGTAGAGGATATGTTGCTTTTTTGGGGTATTTTCACGGCTTCTGTTGCAAGGAGTTTGCAAGTATAATTCCTCTGGCAGCTCCCAACAGAGTAACACATAG
Source organism: Listronotus oregonensis (assembly GCA_019359885.1). Taxonomy (NCBI): domain Eukaryota; kingdom Metazoa; phylum Arthropoda; class Insecta; order Coleoptera; family Curculionidae; genus Listronotus; species Listronotus oregonensis. The sequence goes on from JAHBCN010022789.1 coordinate 6,879, forward strand.
TGTCACTTTTATGCATTTTTTTACAGTCCCACTAAGGGGTTCCAAATTTCCACTCTCTTCCTTGGTTATTCCCAGAGTGTCCAGACTGGAATCTAACAAGCAAAAGTTTTCCTGTTCCCAAATAAAAATTTAGTCTTGTGTGAATAAACTCCCTTTATCCACTGAAACACCACGCTACGTTAGTATTTCAGCCCAAGCTTTGTGGACTGTAACAAGATTTTAAAAATAATAAAAAAAATTAATGTAAAAAAAATACCTATCGTTAAACTTATTTATGTTATCTGCATGACGTGAATTATTTTATTGTACTTTTATACAAATTATAAATTTATACAATATTGTATAACCCTAAAACACAAACAACAATCTAAATCATGGTATTTTTACTTTCTTGACCCTTACCGATTTCGATGAGTTTTTCCATACGGAGGCCTGACCACAACTAAAGAAATTTGGTAATTGTCTCGAAAGTTGCCTCCTCCCGATTTTGCCAAATTTGGTATGGGGGTTTTTGGGGCGCTGATTACGAATCTTTACGGTAATTGCTGGTTGCCTCCTCTTCGATTTTGACCAAATGTGGTAAACGGGGTTTTTTTGGGGCGCTGATTACGAATCTAAAAAAATATTTTTCGGCCTTTCATTTTAGATATTCATCATCAAAGTTGAAAATAAACAACCTCATTTTCACTATATTCTTCCCTTCTTTTTGTAAAAATTCTTGATTTTTCACTAAAGTGGCACATAATATTTTATCCTTTAAAACCTTGTATTTTTTTTTTTCACCTTTTTTCCATTAAATTGCGAACTTTCAAGTTCAAAGGCAGCAACATATTTGCTTACAAAATAACAGTGTATAATGTTGCGGATTTGGGGTTTAAAAGTGGATGTTTGCAAAAAATGGAAAAAAAGGGTAAAATAAATATTAAAAAAAAAAATTAAAGATGTTTGTGAAATATTGTTTGCTAATATGTTTTTCCCCTATAACCGCTTGACTTTTTGCCCGCTCGGGACAAGATTTTCTACAGCACTGGGCTTTCCAAATTTTTCAAACTTTCTTAAGAACACCAAAAGAAGGCAGAAATAAATTTTCTAAACCATAAACCATCCCTAAAATTCTAATTTTACTGGTGCAATTTTTACCTATTTTTACATAATTGCGTAAAAAAATATAGATATATAAGGATATGCAGGTATGTGGTCACCAACCTGTATTTTTAATGAATAAATCTATGAGACTCACGGTGTCTTTGTAGTCGTCTGCAAGAACTAATCCATACTTTTTCGTAGAGAAACTCCAATTTTTGCGGCTGGCAGCACCTAATTTTTTTTAAATTTTTGTATTTTATGTATTTTATTTCTTTTTTCTATACAAAAAAATTGTTTTTATTTTTAAAAAAACCTATTCTTAACTACCCATCGCTAACACGCAACACACAATAAACAACAACAAAGTATTAGTATTTGATGATTTATGCACTTTAAGCAGAACGCAGTGAATATGAAACATAAAACCAATAAAAAAATATGGTCAAAAATTATATATAATTTACTGTTAGCTAATAAAGTTTGTCGGTAATCTTATAAGATAAACAAATATATTCCCAAAATTTAATTGCTTAAAATACTTTAATAAGTACCGACAAAGATTCCTTGTTAATATCTGTATCAAAGCCCGTATGTTAGGATATGATAAACGCCGCCAAAGCTATAAGATTTCGGTGGCGTTAGACAAAACAAGACGCGAAAAAAGGATTGTATACACAAATAATAGACTTTTTAAGGTTGAACGCGTTACAGAATAGCAAATATGAATTTTATGGGAAGCTGATGTATTTTTTAAATAGGATTCTTTTATTTTGGGTAGGATTAAAAAAAAACTTTCTCTTAATTTGACGCCCCTTTAAAAAAAAATTTTGGCCCCCCATATTTGGGAGTTCCCCCTGTTCGCTCCGGCCCTGTCATTAAGTATTTAGGTGCATATTATATTGTCATTATAACTTTAGTTGGTTTATTCTGTTATTATTTATTAAGATTTATGGAATGTTACTATTTTATGCAGTATGCAACATTACGATGCCCATATGCATAAAGAGGAAAAAGTTGCAAAAGTTTTTCCGACGAATAAAAAACGCCTGATTTAGAAATTGAAAATAAAGCTTTTATTTTTGGTAAACAATAAGTCAAAGGGTTTTGAAAAAAAATAATACTAATTACTATATGAGGATATATGTTATAAAAAAAATATATAATATTTATATATATATAAAAAAAAAAAAAAAAAAAAAAAAACAAAAAAATTTTTTTTTTTTTTTTTTTTTTTTTTTTTTTTTTTTTTTTTTTTTTAATTTAACATAAAGTCCGATCAAATGGGAAAATTTTTCCCAGTTAATTTCGGTAAATTTCTTTTTTGCCAAAAGTTTTTTTTTAAAAAAATCATGATCACTGACTTTTTTAGCTGTTAAATTTGACATTTTCTGCAAAAAATCGCTTAAAAATTTTAAAAATTTAAGGGAAAAGATATATTAATTTTTTTACACCCGCATACCAATTTTTGTTTAGTACAATTTTTATTTTTCCCAACTTTTGCGGTTTTTTATAAAATTTTTTTTGAATTTATTTAAAACCTTTAAAATTATTTTTCATATTAAAAATAATTTTTAATTTAATCCTGATATCAAAATGTGCAAAAATATTTAAAAAATAGAAAAAAATAAAATAGCCAAACTTGATGAAATTGGGGGGAAATTACAATTGCAAAAACATAAATTTTGTTTATTATTAAATAGTTACATTAAAAAAATCGGAAAATGTTTAAATTATTTTTTAAAACGCTGATTATAATGCTTTTTCTAACCCGTTAACGATTGATGTAACCAAACTAGGATAAGAGTTCATGAAAAAATTAAAAAATTGAAGAAAACTGTACGAAGAAAAGTTGCAAAAATTGTTTATTTGTGTTATTTTTAATATTTTTTCTAAGAAAATGTCAGCTTTTTAAAAAAAAACATATTTTAAAATAATACCAAAAAAATTTCTTGACAACTGCTTTCTTGACGTGAAATCTTTTGCTTCTTTAAATTTTTTGTTAAAGTTTTGTCACATTCTTATCCTATGTTGCGTTACATCAATGGTTAATAAAGGTTCATTTGTTAACTTTGCACTTAGGTTTTGAAAAAGTTTTAATCAAGTTTAGAAATTTTAAAAACCTTATGTCATTAAATTCAATTGTTTTTGTAAATTGTAAAATAATTATTTCCAAATTTATAATTTAATATTTCATTGGTTTTCTATTTTTAAAAAATTTTGTATCGCATTATTTAATATCGGGATTACATTTAAAAGTTAATTTTAATATAAAAAATAATTTTAGAGGGTTTTAAATATATTCGGATTATCCATATACATAGAAGGAAACTACAAAAAGTTGGAAAAAATAGAAATTGTATCAGAGAGTATCACTTTTCCCTATACCATTTTTCAAAATTTTTAAAGATAATGCTTCATTTTGCGATTTTTTGAAAAAATGTCATATTTGACAGCTAAAATTTACGTGATTCCTTATAAATTTAAACTTGGTGAATGTCAAAAATAAAGAATAAAAACTGAACGACAACTAAAAAACTAACCACAACTAACAAAATTATTATTTTAACCAGAACGCACCAAAGTTATTTAGTTTTGGTTAGTTTTCCTTGAGTTTTTTTTTAATTTTTGACATTCACCGGTGAATGTCGACATTCACCAATTTCGGACTTTCACGGTAACATATACATTATTTAGCATGCTTTTTAAAGCAAAAACTTTTGGCAAAAAGAAAATTTACCGAAATTAATTACCATTTGATGTGGACTTTATAGGTGACACTGTATAGTTGTGGTGGGACAGTTAAGACATTATATTATAAATATAAACTTAAAAAAATCTTAGTATTTCTAAAAATTTAAAAGTAAAATTTGAGTTATTTTAATTTTAGTATTTTTAAATTTTGTGCATGTTTTAAAATTTATTTCATTTCATAAAAACGGTAGAGACGTTGATACAAAATAAGATTTTCATTTTAAAAAAATTTTTAAGTGTTTTCAGGTGATCATGAATTTATAAAGGTCTTGCCTGTGCGTGCACAAATCTGGGCCCGGGACCTCGGCCTAAACAACATTTGAAAATAAATAGTTTAATGTTTTGGACTTTGATTTTAATTCCAGAAATTGATAATTTTAATACATAAATTATTTAAATTTAAAAACAAAACATATATTAAATAATATAATAATACCTTAAGAACAAAAGTTCCAACACTGTTAAAATTATTTTCTTTAGCCATTTATCCATTAAGATCTTTTTCCTTTTTTTTTAATTTTTTCCACAAATGGAATACAAATAATCAAAATCCTTAACAAATATTTAAAAAATTTTTTTGCCACAAATTTTTCACTAAAATTAAGAAAAAATTAGTAAAACGACTCCTATAAAACTAAGCTGATTGATGATGGTATTCTGAGTATTGATATCTTTTTAGAAAGTAGTAACGAAAATTCAAGCACTAACAAAAGTAACTTGGTCTGTAAAGCAAACCCGAAAGTTCGACCATGCCACAAAAAAAACCCTTGACTCTTTTTTTAAAAGGACTTATGGCTCCATTGGCAAACGGTTGAGCACAAACAAAAAAGAAGAGGTAAGTTTATGGGACATGGTTTAGTTATTCTAGAATAATTTTAAATTTTTTGATACCTCCTTATTGGAAACCTTTTTTTTTTTGACAAGTTCGATGTAAATACGGCCAAGTTTGGCACCTTTTAGGAAATAACTTCCAAAATAATTCTATATACCAGTGGTATTTCCACTGGTCATATAAATCAAATATTTTAAGGGTGGCAAAGGGGCCGAAGTCTCATGCGTCCTTTCCGACGATCCCCCTCATCCAAAAAAATTTTGAAAATTTGGGGAACATTTTTTGGGCCCTTTTTTTGAATATTTTAACATTTTCCGACGTCGGATAGAGCTAAATTAATTTTAATTTTGTACGTTGTCGGACGTTTCTTTCTTTCTTCTAACCTTCTTTATTTACTTTGTTGGGGGAATTTCAATTTATATTGAATATTAAAATAAAAAACTATAATTTAAAATTTTTAAAATTTTTTTTTTTTGGGTTTAACAGGTTGACCTTTAAAATGCTCTTTTTTTCTTTTTTTTTTTACTGGATATCGGACCCGAAATTCGGATCAATGAGACATGGAAGTTTCCCGACAAAAAATTTTAAAAAAATTCGTACGTCGGATGGTGGGAAAATTTGGGGCCATGGGCCCCCGGCTTAAACCGTATAAATATCAGTGTTACCAAATGGGGGGGTTCCAAAAAAAGAAACGGCAAATTTAAATCGACCTATTAAATTTTGATAGCCCCCGCAATCCCCAAAATTTTAAAATATAAAAATTTGCATTTTTTTAAAACAAGAACGGTTTACATTAACAAAAGGTAAATCCGGTTTCTTTTATGTTATTTAAAAAAACAAAACAAATTTGTTTATTTTAAACTACTTTAAATTAAAAAGTATTAATCATCTAAATACTCTATACATCCGGGGTGGGTCGCCGAGCGGAACATAGAAAACCCCATGTAAATTTTAAGGGGGTCAATTTTGCCCCGTTTGCCCTTTTACCAAAAAAAAGTAAAATAACTTTTTAAAAAAGACCAATCTGACAAGCCCACTCCAAGTTTCAAAAAATTTTAATAAGGGAATCTTGAATTATTCAATTAGATGTAATTGCAAAATTACCAAATTTTCGGTTCAGGTAAAACCAAACCAGGCACCAGTAAAATGAATATTGTCCCTGACATTTAGGAAAAGTGTCAAGAAATTAGTGACTGTCGGTATTTTAAAAAAAATATTAATTCTCAATCGACGAAAAAGTTATAATTAAGTGTCATTATGGGAAACGTTTTAGAGCAGTTTTCGAAATATTTTCAGTTTATTTCTCCCCAAGCCCATTTGTTTCAATATTAAAGGGATTGTCGAATTCAGTCCAAATACCTAATAAATAATTTAAAAATTTTTAACTCAGGATATCGAAAATAGAGCCGAAGAAAAGAGAGAACAGAGATCTTAATATTCTACTGAGGGGTGGAGGAAAAAAAAATGGTTATAGTAGAAAAGGGTTTTTGGGAAGATTAATATAAACATCATACAAACGGTTTCAATAACACTAATTTAAATTCCTTGGTTTGTTAATTGTTACCCCTTTTGGGTTTGATATATCTCCAACCGTTTTTAAAAGATGTTAGTTGTCCTTGAAAAAAGGGGGGTTTGGGTAAAAACTAACCGAAACGTTGTGTAAAATTAAAAATAAAGAAAAGGGAAAT
>JAHBCN010022790.1:0-13109 GCA_019359885.1 Listronotus oregonensis
CAATAGGTAATAAAATCGTTAAAGTTTTATACGGGTATGGTCCGTCAAAAGCCATAACGATATACTTTTAAACAAACTATACCTAAACCAGGTGCGCCCACAAATTTAAGTGATTTGGGATCCAAATGAATAAAATAAATAATTAATTATTAAAAAAACCCAAAAACCACATAAATAATAAAAATCTTATTTTGGTCTGAATTTTTTTGTCAAAATTACATTTTCGTTTATATCTCCTTTATTATTTATTTTATCAAAAATGTTTATAAAACTTTTTTATAGACAATTTGAAAATCTTTTCTTTTTGTTTCATGTTTTTTTTTCTCTTATTTATATAGTCGTAGTCCAAATATAGTAGCAGGTTCCGGCCGGTAAATATACCGTGTCAGTTTTTTGGGGTTTTCTCGATTTTTCGCTGTTTGACCCTCAATTTTGACTTCAGATTTATGTTTAGCAGAAAAAAATACGCCAGAAAATCCTAGTCCGACATCCAGCACACACCCCTTTTTTTGGTGGGAATGTGTAATTTTTCAGAATTTCAGCGTTTCTACTTTAAAAGGGTTTAAACATTTTTCAAAAAATGTTAAATTTTAGTTCTGACTTCGCTTGCGAAAAATGTACCGATAAGGATTTACAATAATTATTTGTTTGTTTCTCGATTCTCTATAAAAGTCTTATTGACCGCAAGTAAATTACAATTAAATAACAAAATGGTACTCTAAAGGAAAAATGGATATTTTTTTATAGTTTTTTCCATATAAAAACAGAGTGAAAAGCTAACTTCTGCACATATTTAGGTTTTTTATGTTCTATGTACCACTTTTCAAAAGACAACAGTGGTGATTTGCTATTAAATATAAGGCACCAAAAAATTTTCTAAAAACTGAACTAAAAATTATCAAGCCTTCATGGACTGAAACAGGATAAAAAACAATAATCCTGCTGTTAAATTCTTAAAACCTATAACAAACTAAAAATACTGAACATGTAAACATGAGCTTGTAGTCTGTAACAAATATATAATTAAGAGAGGAAACTAGTAATTTGCTATTTTGACTCCATTATCATAATTGTGTCATAATTTGTTTGACATAATTACAGAAGCACGCATATTACTAGTTGGGTGATGTTTATATACATAAATACTTAATAAAACTAATTAATTTGTATTGAATACCATAGATTAACAGGATGGGTATTTTCAGGGCCAAAATACGCGTCACTTACCGTCAATATTTAAAAAAATGGCCAACCAAAAAAATCTGAGATTTTTAAGGTGTTACTACGTCAACAGTAATTAAATATGTCTTTTACACCCAATAAAGGGTGATTATAGAAATCGAACGCTGTTAGAACAACACCGATACGTCACGGTTTTATATCAGTTTGCCATATGAGACGGTGACGTATCGGTGTTGTTCTTACAGCGTTGGATCTCTACTTATTGATAACATATTACAGAGAACGTCGATAAGATAAAGCCAAAGATAATACTACTACGGATAAGATGAACCATTCAATGCTATATGTTTGATACCCCTAATGGACTTTGGCTAACGCGAGCCGATGTCCATCGAGAGATTTTCGCGCTATCCTTGAACGAAAGTTAAACAGTGTTGCCGGCAGGCCTTAACTATTGGCGTGATGAAACGCAACTAGCCGCCCGCTTTCGCTACTTCGTGTTCCGAATAAGGTACAAGCGACAGACATTGGCAATGTCGCACGGTTTGTTTCGCTGGGGCAGAGGTTACCGACTTAATTTTATTCCACATTTACGGAAGCATTGATATCTCCGAACTGATTCAAAACGCCCCATTTAAATGAACCATCTATTCGTAGTAGTATTATCTTTGATAAAGCTTAAGGGAAAGGTTAAACATTTTTAGTTATCGAGTTTTTTACTTTTCGAGACCTGTCGTTAGCGAGGTTTAAAAAATTAAAATATTGTTTTAACGAGATTTAGTTAGAGGTTCTGATAGCGTATTCAGTTTCATTTTACGTTTTATTTGTAATTTTTTAATTTTACACACGTATTAACGCGCTATTTTAGTAAAAACTGAAGTTCAAAGCAATAAGGATTAAAAAAAACCTTTTGTTTGTAAATCTACTTACGATGAGTCACTGAAAAATACATTCGAAACAAGTCTGGTGTTGCAATTTCTGATTTGTCTTAGCAACACACGCTAAAAATTTAAAAATACTTTTTCCAGACTTTAATTTTTTTATTATTTTGTATATTTTAAGTGGCGTACCATTTATTTTTATTTAATTAAAACGTTTTTGTCTCAGGCAGGATCTGAACACACGATCTTCCATTATCCCAACAGATACCCTAGCGATTGGGCCACTTAGTCGTAGATTTAATCAACTAATACAAATAGGGAACTTGCCAATATTTTTAATTTTTTCGAAAGTATTTGAAAATATAAGCAAATGTCGCCATAAAACACGTATTAGCAAAAAAATACATTTTAGATTCTCACAACGGCCGCAATAAATGATTGAAAATACCTCCAAATTCAAATTCTACCTGGCGGACCAAAACGCTTTGCCATTGGTCGTGACGTCACAACTCACAGTCGTCAATCTACGTTCATTTTAATTCAACGGAATGGCCATTATAAAAGCGTTGTCGCCTTGATTTAAAACTGTTCGGTTTGTCAAATTTTCTGGTATTTAATCGATTGTGAGTGGTACTACAGTTTCCATACTTTAAACATTGTTAAACGGGCTTTTCTTTTTCCATAAGTAGGTGTGGAGGTGGTTTGTTTTAAACATCGTGTTTGTGTGGATATTGTTTTCCTAAAGACTTTTGTGCAAGCAGAGTGACTATTTTCATTGAATATGACTGAAGAGGGATATTCTAAGGGCCAGTCCGATAACCTGCCTGTTGTGGACATGTTTATGGTTGCAAATTTTCCTAAAAATAGTGATAGTTTTTCTCTTGAAGAAGTTCGCGGCGTTAAATCAGAGAAGTAAGTACACACGGTTAAATATAATTACGAATAATTGCGTTTAGTAGAATAAACTTAATTATTCAGTACTTATCTCAAATTAAAAAAAAAAAACTCTTTTGGTCTAGTAGTTAGTACTATGTACATATATTCTAACTGAAATTTAAAAATAGGAGTTTACTATAAGACCTATATACATCGAAAAAAGTATCAAACTTGCATAACAAAAACCTAGGTTATTATTTACTTACATTGAAATGATCCTCACAAACAAAAAGTACGGAGTTCGGGGAAATATCCTTGATATCTCTACGGCACGCTTTTAACCATTTCGCTCTTCGATTTGGATTTGTAGGCAGGTTAATAAATATTTTATTCGGTGTTTGAAATGTCGTACTCCGACACATTGGTACAACAATGTATTTAAATTGCTTGATACTACTTTTCTCCATAATAAACTTTAACACTACCCAAAACAATATACAGTTACAAAATGCAATGAAAATTATCGATCCACAACAAAAAATAACAGTACAATAATAGAGAAAGAAAACTGTGCAGCAGCGTGGCGTATACGGATGGGCGACGGCCAAGTAGTATTGACGTCATCCACGCTGGCGCGAAAATGAACTGTTTGAAATGCTTTCGGACCGCGCGAAACTTTAACGCTGGATTATGAAGTAATTATTTAATTTAACCGGAAATATTTTGGGAATGTTCTTTCTAGACATATATAAAGCAAATCATGAGATTTAAAAAATGGTCAAGTTCCCTATTGGCAATTTAACTTACTTCAATTTGTATTTGATCTCCTGCGACTTTTAATCAGAAAAGGTTTTTTGGAGGTGAAAGGTAACATTATTTATGATTATTAATTTTAAGGATTTTTTATCTACTTATTTAGAGTGTCTGGAAAATAGGTGTTGAAAATGTGTTACAGGGTCCTGACATCAAAATAGTCGTTTTAAGTCAATATATCTACGAGTAAAATTGCTTTTTTAAGCCGGAGCATCACAAATTTTAGGAAATATTGGTTCATCAACATTTTAACAACCCGGATATTTTCATTTGGTAACTGAAAGTATTTAGAATCTTTTTAATTAATTAAGTAACCTGCAATTGAAAAGCTCCAAATCCAGTTTGCAAGGTGCCCCCGTGATTTTTGAGATATCGGAAAGTATAAGATATCCCTATTAAGTATTTATGTGACAAGTAATCTAAAAGAGCCTAATAGATTATGATCAGAGAGAAAAATTAATCGCACAAAATCTCCTCCAAACCTGTCTCCTTCCGAAAGATACCCATCGCTGAAGCGTCGTAACCTTTTTGGATTGAAAGACCTATTTTCTGGATTATAAACCTACGCAAGACTTATTTTCGGGATTATGAAGCTACGAGATTTATCGGAAGAAGTTTTGGAGCCAATGTCCTGGACCAGGTTCTTGGCTTCATCGCCCCAGGGACCATAGTCTCGACGGCAAAAGGTACCAACATATATCGATCTAGATTTCACTATATTTTTTGCATCTTTTATATATAGCAAGAATATAAGCTGCATCTGATAAGCTATTTACCATGTCTCCATGGGATCAAAGCTATTTCATTCACACAATAAAGCTGGGTAATCTGTGAAAACCAAAGTACGTATGAGAAATTCAATTCTCTGTCTCTGGAGGGACGTCCTGGACTTTTTTTGCAACTTAGCCCATGAGAGCCGTAAATGTCTACAGTTTTGCCGCAAATGAAGGTTTATTCTCCTCACACAGGTAGACCTAATCTTAGTACAACAGATTAAAGGTCACAGTATTTTTGAAATTTCTGAGAATCTTCTGGCGTTCTAGGTTTACATAAAGGTAGGGTAGGATAGGGTAGGTTTAAAGTAAGTGGACTTTTTACGCCCTCCACTGCGACCCCCCTTCTATTGTGGCTCACACCTTTTTATATTTCTCCCAATAGGATCGGACTTCTAATGAATCCGATACCAGATTGGAGAGAGTTTTTACATTCCTCTTACTCGTGTCGCTACCGGACACGAGCAAATGTTTGATGTGTTCTGGTGTCCCTGTCTCCTGAGAGATTTTGACGAGCAGACGATTAGATCCATCATGCCCTTCTCTCCCGGTCTAGTGACGTGGCTAGCTACCAGGTCCTTGTTACAGGAACCAGATGTTCTTTCTGAGGCCGCATCTCCGGCCTTACCCTATGAAAATGGTCCTATCCGCTTTCTGTTTAAGGCACAGAATGTCATTCACTCATCAGCACGGTGTGCTAACACCTTAAGTTAAAGCCTTGTGTTCATCTTAGCTTCGGATCCAAGGAAGTTTAAAGGTGTATGGAAGCCCAATACTGTAGAACAAATTTGTCCAGGCGTGCAGGGCAGCGGGAATAGGGGGGTTGGCCCCGCGGAATTTGCGCAATGAATAGTAGGTCAGGGCCGGATTTCCATAATTCTTTGTTACTATCTATAAAATTGACATCATCAAATGTCAAATTCCAACATTCGCTGTTTTTTTTTTATTTTTTGCACAAAATTGTTGGTTATTAAAGGATACTACTATAGAATATTTAAAATTATTGTGTAATATTAGATTTTATATCATCTGATATAATATGGAACGAATAGATGGCGCCACTTTACAGCCTTCTGTTTAAATGGTCGATATTTTTGGGAGTTTTGTATTTTTACCAAAAATCTTTGTAAATAAATAAAAACACGATTTTTTAAAATAAATTTCAAACATTGTATGATAGTATTATGTACTTATCACCAATTTTGTGATAAAAGAAGGGCAAGATAGTGTAAATGGATTTAATCTAATCCTAAGATTCTGGTTGTACTTTAAAAAGTGAAAATTTTTATAACTGCTTTTTAGGCATATACTTTTCACTAATAACAAACATTCATGAGACAGAATAACAGTGGTTAAAAATGTTTAGTAACCTTTGGTACCTGAGTATCCATTGTAACAGTATCCGTTAAATATTATGTGTGTACAGTATGTCGAGCTTAAAAAGTTGATAATGCAAGATTAGGAAACCAAAAATCTAATTTATTTTTAAACAAATGGTATTGCCTCGAAAGTTGTCTCCTCTCCGATTTTGATCAAATTTGGTATACAGGGGTTTTTTGGGGCGCTGATTACAAATCTGAAAAAATATCTTTTCGGCAACGTTTCGTTTCCGAGATCTTCACCATCAAAGTTGAAAATTAAACTAACCTCATTTTCACTATATTCTCCCTTCTTTTTGTACACAATTCTTGATTTTTACACTAGTGACACACGATTTATTTTACATCTTTTTTCTATTACATTGCGAACTTTTAAGTTCAAAGGCAGCAGCCATATTTGCTTAAAAAATAAAAGTGTAAAAAAGGTGTAAAATAAACATAAAAAAAAAGTTTTTAAAAGGTGTTTGTGAAATATTGTGTGCCAATTTGGTGTAAAAATCAAGAATTTTGTGCAAAAAGTAGGAGGAATAGTGTAAATAAGGTTAGTTCGATTTTAAATTTTGATGATGAATATCTCAAAAACGAAACATTGCCTAATTGTTTTTAGATTTGTAATCAGCGCCCAAAAAACCGTACCAAAATTGTACTTCTTTTCATTCAATTAGAGGGACCTGTATATATTAAAATTTGCATGATCTGACCAGTAATCAATAATTTTGATCCTTTAAAAGAGTACTAAATTATTAAATGAAATAAAAGTACCTAAATGCAAACCTGATTTCTTTTTAATAATCCACAGAAATACACAAACATTATGGAAATCATCTAAAAGATGAAATTTTCATTTTCTATTATTCATAACTGATATATTATTATTTATTCGGTTATCTAACGTTACGTCTTATAAGAAGCACCTAATTTAAATATAAAACATACTTACCTAAAGTTATAAAGACGGGTATGTTACCCTTGGATTTGCAAGACAAAACCATACAACCTCTAGTCATTTTGTTACGATATTATAAGTAACAAACAATAAACACAAAATTATAGTCACAATTTAATAAACACTAATCACTATAATAAGAAGGTTTTGATCAATCCAAAAAACGGTACTCCGGCTCTCATAAAATTATAATGTGTTGGCTAACTTCACACTGATTTATCAATGTGTAAGTAGGCAACACATTAAATTATTTCGTGGAATTTTGTTATTGCGCAGAATCGGCGGGGCCAACTCTGACAGTTATTTTAATACTGGGCTGGACATTTTTTGATCGAATGGGCCATAGCATTGGGCTTCCATACACCTTTAAACTTCCTTGTTCGGATCCCGTTCCACACGCTAGCCAAGAGAGTTGCCGATAACCAGCAACTCTAGCGCATGGTCCAAAAGATCCTACTAGGCCCAACCACAACGACGATGTGTGAACACAGCGGTTGGGTTGCTTTACATAAAGGACTCCACAAGCAAAAATATTTAAAAAGATATGCCCTATTTAAATCCAATGTTCAAAAAAGGGCGCGCTATTAAAATTTTTGAAGTAACGTTATTAGGACGGTCAATTTTCGTAGCACTTTTGCAAAGTAAGAAAAAGTGTTATTTTATGCTCAGCAGATATAGTTCCCAAGAACATATATTCAACATATTTTTTTATAATATTCATTTGTTTCCGATATAGGTGCATAATGCGTGAAGATTTAGTTATTTTAAATCGCCATTTTCTCAAAAACCAACAAAGATAGACTAAGGATATATTATACAGGTTTTATATATAATATATAATTCTAAAATTCGAAAGCGATATGTTTTTATTAAAGAAAATAAAAGGCTAGGTAGTTATTTTGTTATCACACTTATCACACGCTACACAAAAAAAAACATTAAACTCAATTAACACGTTTTAAAGAAATTTACGATTTTTTTTTAAATATGTAACTAACTTGTTTTAAGTAAAACAAATTTAAAGTTTGGAGTCTGTAATAAAATTTGTACACGAATTTTCCAGACATTTTGCTTAAATATTACTTAAAAAGTTTTAAGTATATGTTTTTTTGTAAATGGGCAATAATTTTTATCGGTATTGCTTTCGGGACATCGCACAATTTCATCGAATTTATTGGGACCTTTAAATAAATCATTCAAGCCTAACTTTACGATAAAAAACCTTCACACGAAAAACTTTAACGCAACTTTGCACTCTATATAATCCCGACAAAAATAACAATCGATGAAATTTTTAATAAGTTAAAAAAGTTTCCCAAAGTCACAGTATATATGACAAAAAATCCAATAACGTCGCAGGCCGAAAATTGCTTTCAAAATATGCAATATTTAAAAACATTAACATCGGTTCGCACTTAAATGAGGAAAAATAACCATTTTGCAAAAAATACACGTCTTGTTTCCACCATAAAAAAGCAGTATTAAAATTTTGATAGGACCGTTTTCTTATCGAATATTCATAAAATAATACACTTAGTACTTCTTGTTTTTCTTTCTTAATAAATAATTTAAAAATTTTTAGTATATGGACTATTCCTGTTTAATTGTAAGTTTGCGTCTCTCTAGGTTGATTAGTATTTTTTTAACAGAATAGCCACACTATGTTCGTCTTTCCACAAAATGGTATACTTGTGTAGTCTTTTTTTAAAAATTCACCCTTTAATAAGGGAAAATGTAACATTACTCACTGTTGTTTTAACTTTTATTTTATTTAATGTAATAATGTAATAGTTTACTAAGGTCCTACAGGCCCGTAGCCAGGATTTTTTCTCGGGGGGGCTTTGAGATTTCATGAAATGGTGGGGAGGATTCACTAATTTTCATTTATCAGATTTGTGTCCAGAACTTTAATGGAGAAGGAGCTCTTATAATATGAAGAGAGATGTTTCGAACCAACAAAATTTAGTATTTTATGTACCAATAATCTAAGTTTTAAACAGGGACGGATGGGCGCTAAAATTATTACCGGGCATTTGGAGTGATGCGGCGCCATAAGAGTTTTGTCTTCGCCCCCTCCTAATACACACATATAAATTAAATTCTTTTTTTTTTTTTGATGAAGTATATTTATATTACTGAGAACATCAAGTATTTTTTTTTCAAAAGGATACATACGTAATAAGAAATTTTAAGTAGCAATAATTTTTAAATAGTTTGGAATTTTATGCAGCCCAGTCGATTATCTCTTCGGGTCAACATTGAGATTATGAAAGATTTTTTTTCAACTGCCATGAGCATAAAGCTGGATTAAAGTTCTCGACGTAAAGTAGTTCATAGACAATTTTTGATGTATTTCAGTTTTGAAAATCGGTCTTCACACGCCACTTGAGTGATGGACTGCGTTATATGCCAAACCGAAAATCCAATAGGCACTACATATTAAGCTGTACCGTTCTAAAACTAAAAGGCAGTAAATCACGCAACTGCGACAAAAATTGGTACGTTTTTGAAAGCAAATTTTAGCGTCTTGTTCTTCATCGACTTCATCATTATCTTTGATTTCCTCTTCGTCTTCGCTTTTAGAATTGTCCGGAAATTCTTCGTCATTATTATCTTCAGCTTTGATTGAACTCAAGCTATTCTTCAAATTTGGCCAGTTCTTAGCAAAGTGCATCAATTCTTTTTTTAAACGTTCTGCGATAGCTTTTTCGTTTATTTTTATCAACCATTTGCTGAGCTCATCAGAAGCATTCATTGGTATTGTTTCTTCGTTGCATTTGTCGAAATTTTTAGGATCTAGGTATGCCAAACCTCGACAGTTGGATTAATTAAATCTTGCACTAATACTCGTGACCGCGGTGTTCATAATATCGTTTTAAGTATTAATTTTGTATTTATCGAGTACGCTCAGCTCTTCCTTGTCAGAATCGAAACCTGATTCGTCCGGTGGGCCAGAACGCGCCTGCCCACAGCTGTCTAATAATTACCAGATTTTTAATAAACATCAATTCAGTTTTAAATTCAAATTACTATATTTTATTAGCTAGTCATCAGGTCACATTAAAAATTTACGTTGAAATCAACAAATTTATATCGAAAGAAATCAAATAAAACACGTTCTACTGGTTAGGTAGTAAACGCTTTCCAGTTTGACTGGTCAACATTAGGTTTGTTCCAGCACGTCGAAAAACCATCACCGAACGATCACGCTCATGCGCAGTGATTAAAGTGCGTTCCAACAGAGACGTGGCGGTTATCGGACGATCCTGTTTGTGTACCAAGAAAACTTGGGATCGTTTAGTTATGGTTTCAGAACGGTAATTCTGATACATGGCCTAAATTGAAAACTGTTTGGGTTGACTTGCGCATTGAACATCTTGGCACTGAATTTTTGATTTTTAACAGATGTTTCATGTTTATTGTTTCATATTTCATCTTCATATGTTTACTGTTGAGTAGGATGCAGAAAAGTTAAGTTAATTTAAGTTAACAAAAATTAAGTTATTATAAATTAAGACATTTGTGTGAAAACATCAAGTTTCACACAAATGTCTCAATGTCTCATCAGTTTAAAAATAACAATAAAATTTAGCATACGTAGGGCAAATCACTGTTAATAGGGTTTTCGTGATTTCTATTTTATTGGTGCACTCTCTGGCAGCTGTCCGGTAATTTGTTAACTTCTTAAATAAATATTTGTCTAAAAAATATATATTTTTGTTACATTTTTTTATAACGCATGGAAAAGACGAGTTTCTGTAAGCCTATTTTATGATGTTATTGTGTGGGAGTTTAATTATTTTAAAAATGAAACGTTTATTTCATTTTATGATAAGGTTGAAAAATTTAAAAAAGTTAAGAAAGTTAAAAGTTGTTTATCTTTTTAACTTAACTTAATTTTTAATTTATGTGTATAATTAAAACCATTTGATCACATAATGTTTATCTTTTCTTGAGTGACTTTAACTTATTTTAACCTAATTTAATTTTTCTGCATAACCCTAACTTTATTTAGGGAATAGCGTGCAACGTGCTTTAGTATTTTCTATTTCTTCGCTTGTTTAATTATTCAAAAACATTAATTTTTACACCTCCTAAGCACATCATTAAATTTAATTATCTTTAAAGATGAGTGACGATATTATGAGTGATATTTGCTAACTTTGATCACAAAAATAATAAGTAGAAAAGTAGAGTTATATTTTTAAAACAAAAAATTCAAAAACTTTTGATTTGACAGTCCCAAAAACGATCCGCAAAGCGATCCAACGTTTGTACTTTTCGTACCGTCACGAAACTATTTTAAGGCCGCGCATGCGTCTAAGCGCACAAAAAAACAGTTCAAAAACGATTTCGAAACGATACCGGATTTCTTGTTGGAACAAACCTATTGTCAAAGGCGTCGCGCACCGACGTTTGTTCAAGGTTATCCCTCGCTGCTATCGCATGTTAGTGTGCTGCGCACACCCATTGGCGCACTTCAGTAAAAAAAAATACATTTTTAGTGTACGTTTGGTCAGATAATCGGCGCCAAGCGGCTAAACAGCATTTTATCTGCACGTTTTGCGACTGTCACTGCAAGCCGCTTGCGTACGCTTATTTATTTTCTAATTTTTGTAATTATTTTATAAAAGAGTTAGAGAGGGCATTTACCCGGTTTGCCCTATAGCCCATCCGTCACTGGTTTTAAAGTGTAAAAACCTGCCAATAATCTAAGTTTTAAAAGGCCGCAACTACAAAAGCAATCTTCTGATCTTTTTCCCAGCCATAATGTCGATCACTTTGTCTGGCTCTATGATGATATCCCAGTGAACTGAAATCATAGCCAGTGCACTCAGTCTGTTGTCGCTCATCACACTATGAGTTAAAGTTTTTACTCTTTTCATTGTAGAAAATGATCTCTCTACACTAGCTGTTGCCCCAGGCAAGGTAGCTAAGACGGTGAGTAGGTTCCTAATTGAACGAAAATAGACTGGATCGCAGTGCTCTAATACTTTCAGCACCTCCAGGTTAGCATCTGTGGTGGAAGCTTTTTCACACCATAGTTCATACTCAGCTTTTACTGCAGAGAGTGACATTCTGTCATCGAAGAACGGTGCTAAATTCTCCAGCTTATTTGTTTTATGAATAGAAAGGAAGCCTGGAAGAAGCACCTGGCAACGTGGAGGAATATCTTCATTTGAAATAAATATATTTGCTAATTTTTGAATTAAACTATCAAGGCAAGGGATGAAGACGGCCTTGTAATATTTTTCAGCCGAAAATTTTGTTGAAAATTTTGTCTTCATCATTTCGATGGTTTCTTAGAGTGCTTAGAACCTCTTTCCAGTTGCAAGGCCGATACCAGATAAGAGACTTTTCTTGAAAAGCAAGAACGCAAATAGGACTGAAAAGTTTCTCACAAACGATAAGACTGACGATAAATTCACTCTTCTCCATAGCTGCCAATAAAGCTGAGGCTGTTGAAGAAATGTTCCGCGTCGTCTGGCAAAAATACAGTAAACGTTTACAGTGCGAAACAACAAATATATAAAAACATAATCTCCACTCACGATTAGAATCCAAATCAATTTTAGGTTTTTAAAAAAAGAAGCGATGCATAACTGGATCATTATAGATCGTTTCATTTTTACTTCTTCAAATACGTGTTAATCGTTAAAAAGCGGCGGAAGTGCAGTACGCTGTAAACAGTGAAGTTAGGCATAAAACTATAATAGCAACTGACACGTTCTTCTAGCCCTTTCTAATATCTCTTTCTATTATAGTTGAATCAATTGATCAATATTAAAATGTTTTTTGAAAAAAAAAAAAAACATAAAAAAGTTGCTAATTTTTACTGGCGGTCGTCTTTGCCTTTTATATAGACTATTTTTACCGACACGGGCGGCAAGCGGCACATTATAATAAGCAAAGGCGCCGCAGTTGAAATCGAACCTTTTTGCCTACTTTTTATGTTTTTTATTTCCTTTCAAAAAGGACCGAATTTTCATTTTAATATTGATCCAACTTATAATTGCGAAAATTCTTTTCGCGCGTGATTCAAGTAATTAGGAATTAATAAAATTTCGTCAGTGTATTAATATTTATTTTTTTAAGAATAAAAATAATATGTCAAGTTTTTAATACATTTTCTTTCTGTTAGATACGTTTGGATAAATGTAAACAAAATTTAAACGAATTTCGGGGGGGGGGTTCACCAAAATAATGGAAACATTTTGAAATTTGTAAAAATTTCGTTTTTTTTCTCTTTTTAAAAATT
>JAHBCN010022791.1:0-13113 GCA_019359885.1 Listronotus oregonensis
GTAGAAAATGAGTCACTGACAGAAATTTTGGACTTTAGGTATAAAAAAAGCTCTCATTCAATGATCTCACGATTTGGATGTGACGCAAACTCGCGGCCATTATTAGAATGTGCGAAAAAAATTCGCCATTCTAAAATACTTAAGCGCGTCAGATTAGGATATACAGGGTGTCCCAAAAGTAATGGGACACAGAGCAACAGCAGATTCCTTAGGTCAAAATAATGCAATTTTCGTAAACTTGCCTTATCCCAAAGTTAATAATAACAAAGATACAGGGTGTTAAACTTTTAATTTTGCTTTCGTTTTTTCTTAATAATTCTTTAACCAAATAACCTAGCGTTACAAAATTTGGGATCTAGGGGTTTCTTGAGGCGAGAAATTTAAATTCGTCCACGCTTTTGATGTTGCTACTAGAGGGCGCCAGCTACGGCCTACCTCACTTGTTTTAAATGTCATAACTTTTTTTAGGCTTAGAATATTGACCTGTTTATTAAAAAATAAGTTACTATAAATCCATCTGCATAAAAATGTATACTTTATTTAAGTTTTGGGGAGCAGCCGTTCTCGAGATAAACGCACTTTAAAGGATCTTGAATTTTTTTTTTATGGAAAATAAATTTTATCCAATTGTTTTTAAATTTGCATAGTGATAGTTTAAACACGCTGATCAAATCTTCCAGGTCAAAAACTCGAAAACGCCAAAAACCCCCCAAAATCCCCCAAAAAGTCCCCAAATCCCCAGTGCCCTTTTGGGGGGTTTTTTTTGGGGGAAAACAAAAAACATAAAAAAAGACTTAACGTGACGTGACATTTCCGTTAGAATGATTCTGATACGAAACACAGGTTTCTGTTTTAAAAAAAAGTTATTTAAGGAACTTTTCAGTTCGTATGAACTTTTTATCTTCAAATTAGTCAAACATTTGCCGTACAAAGTTTGTTTAAATACGTTATAAACATTCAACATTTACAAGGTGGCTCAATAGTGTGACAAAGCTCGAGATCTCCTCTTATGATAGTGAAAATCTGAACATAAGAAAATTATAGAAAAAAAGGGCGTAAATGTAAAATTATTTTTATTCCAGAATTTTCAGAAGAATCTACTGCCACTCAAGAAAACTTCCTTATTTTTAACTTTTAACCTAAAATTACAAAATTAATGGAGAAAAATCCATTTAAAAAAATCGCCATCTTGTTTATTATGCTGGAAATTGATGAACTGTCACAAAGGAACAATGTCGACGTAGATTAAATATTAAATATCATTTTCGGTTTTGACAAAAATGACGTCATCATTATTCTTTTGGTATTGTTTTGACTTTTCCATCTAAACCGGAAGTGATATTTGAAATCCATTAATCTAAAAAGAACTTATATGGTATGACAAATATATTTTTTATTAATCCATCACATTTATATCTTAGTTTTAATCTTATGGTGCCGCTTCTTACAGTGTGAAACAAAAATAATGTATTATTGGATTTTGGAAATTTTTGATTTACCCTGTAAGTGGCATTACTGGATAGCTAATTTAACATCAGAAATATGAAAGTAGTTTTTAGCTTCTATAACTTGTGTACCCCTTTTGTCTGTCGTGAACGGTTTCGGATATTTTTGAAACATGTTATTGAATTTACTCGTTATCGTCGTTAGAGAACTGTATAAAAGAACAAAGTAGTCGATTTAATTATTATTTTATCAAAAAAAAACCTGTTACTTATGAAATAATCACCTTTTTTGTCAGTTCTTGACAATTTTTTTATCATGTCTGTAACAAATACCTCTATACATATATTAAATATGAACATTGAAATTTATAATATTAGAAAGAAATCGCATAAGTGCAAGAGTCTTGCAGGTCGGTCTTGGTCTTGCGTAGTCTTGCACTCCTCGGTCTTGGTCTTGGTCTTGCATACCTCGGTCTCGGTCTTGGTCTTGCAAGCGAAAAGACAGTCTTGGTCTTGCTGCAAGACCAAGACCAAGACCGCAAGATGAAGATCGGTCTCGCTCATCACTAAAACTGATGATTATCTGGAAGGATTCGCCTAATCTGACAATATTTTTTTTATATATTTTTAAACCATTGAACTTAATTGGAAAGCTCAGCAACAACAGCATGCAAATAAAAAAGTGTATGTCTTTAAAGTAAAATACATAAAAATTTATAAGAAATTAATTAACATTTTTTTTTTGAGTATTTTTTTCTAAATCATCATTTTTATCTGTAGAATCATTTTCCTTTTCTGGCTCGATTTCATCCTTAGATTGCGTATCTGTATCTGTGTGATCAGCTGTGATAGCGTTATGGCAACAAAAACCAGAGTGAGGACGGATTGTTTAAAAAAATGCATATTTAAAAAATACGACAGGGTAGATTTAATATAAGTATCCAAATTGGTAGGTATTGTCATTAAGAAGTGATTCAATTTATTATTAAGCCAATCCGATACAGTATTAGGTGTAAATATGGATAGTTATACTTTGCCGCACTATTGCGGAAAAGTGGCACTTTCCGAACTTAAATACGTGCAAGAAAATAGACAAATAAGCACGGTTGTAGAAAAAACACTTTTTTCCTTTAAGGTCTTTTAGATATTTTTTTCGGAACGTCTGCTGAACTGTTTAGCACGATTTGTAACAGACATCACAGCAGTTTATTAACAGATTGAAGAAATAAACTATGGCAGCATTGTTATGGACATAGTTTTTCTTTTGAGCTCCACAAACTGCTCCAGTTTTCTGAAACTTATAAAAACCTTTTTTTTTAATTCGTTTTTTGCATTTTTTTTTGCTTTTTTTCCACTATAGAAGGTGCCATTTATAGATGATAGGAAATTTTCTTCTCTACAAAAAAAGCTTTTTACAAATTTTTGCTGAAAATGCGGGGAGAAGAAGAATTTTTTAAACGAAGACAATTTTACTCCGTTCTTAAAAATGCAAATTTAAAGAAGGTGGGTATCATGTTCGTGAAAATTCAAAGTTTCAACTTGGCCCATTTTATTGTATTTATAATAGTCCAAGTATATTTACATCTACATTAAATTGGTAAAAAAATCAGAAAGATAAGTACCAAAAAAACTTTCAAACTTGCTATTTTTATTGAATTTTTGCCATTTTCACGTTTTTGATCTTTTATTATTAAAAATTCCAGATGCACTTAACGCACTACAATAAATAAATACTAGTTTATAAGCTTACTAAGTGTAATATTAAAGATGAAAAATTATGTGCACAAAGCGCATCATATAAATTTTTAAAATAAAAGATTTAAAAAAGTGTAAAATGGCAAAAATTTAATAAAAATGTTTTTTTTTTGTACTTGCCATTCTGATTTTGTTTTACAATTTATTGTAGATGTAAGTAGGGCTTGGACTTATTATAAATACAGGTTTCCCCATAAAAGACTACCCATTTTAATTGCTCAGAGAAATTGTTAAAACTTAAAACTAACATTTTATTACACTTAATTACAATTCAATGGGATTTACTATAACATACGACTTATCCAAACTTTTAAAAATTACGTCTTTTAAGTAAGTGCCATTAACTTCAGTGCACTTTTTAAGATTTGACAAGAAATGATTCATAACACGATGAAGGAAAACCTGATCTATTCACCGGACCTCTTCAGAAATTCGGTTTTTTAAAAGATCTTGATGTTTTCTGGACGAGTTCAAAAACCTTTATTTAAAATAGCCCCACAGAAAAAAGTCTGGTGCAGTTAAGTCCGGGGACCTTAAAAGCCAATTTAAATCCCCAAATAGTGAAATGAGTCGGCCATTAAACACTTCTCTCAGAACTTTTTTAAAGTTTTTAACGGTATGCACTGTCGCTTCATTTTCTTCTATTAAGTTACTCTTTATGTTTTCACGCAAAAAAACTCGTTGTTAAACATTAAATTATGTGTTCAAACCTAATGATGCTTTATTAAGGCGGGAATACACATGCGATATTTGGCAAATACCGAATATTTGCTTCTCTCCGAATAACGAGATCCGAGAAAATTCTCGGTATTTGACAAGCACGCTAGTACACCAAGGAAGTTTAAAGGTGTATGGAAGCCCAATACTGTAGAACAAAATTGTCCAGGCGTGCAGGGCAGCGAAGGGGTTGGCCCGCGGAATTTGCGCAATGAATAGTAGGTCAGGGCCGGTTTCAAATTTTTGTTACTTCTATAAAATTGACATCATCAAATGTCAAATTCCAACATTCACTGTTTTTTTTTTTATTTTTGCAAAAAATTTTGGTTTTGGTTATTAAAGGATACTACTATAGAATATTTAAAATTATTGTGTAATATTAGATTTTATATCATCTGATATAATATGGAAAGAATAGATGGCGCCCTTTACTGCCTTCTATTTAAATGGTCGATATTTTTGGAAGTTTTCTATTTTTACCAAAAATCTTTGTAAATAAATAAAAACACGTTTTTTTAAAATAAATTTCAAACATTGTATGATAGTATTATGTACTTATCACCAATTTTGTGATAAAAAGGGCAAGATAGTGAAAAGGGGGTTTTAATCTAACCCCAAGATTCTGGTTGTACATTAAAAAGTGAAAATTTTATAACTACTTTTGGCATATACTTTTCAATAAAACAAACATTCATGAGAAAAATAACAGTGGTTAAAAATGTTTAGTAACCTTTGATACCTGAGTATCCATTGTAACAGTATCCGTTAAATATTTTGTGTACAGTATGCGAGCTTAAAAAATTGATAATGCAAGATTAAGAAACCAAAAATCTAATTTATTTTTAAACAAATGGTATTGTCTCGAAAGTTGCCTCTTCTCCGATTTTGATCAAATTTGGTATACAGGGGTTTTTGGGCGCTGATTACAAATTTTCTTTTCGGCAACGTTTCGTTTCCGAGATCTTCATCATCAAAGTTGAAAATTAAACTAACCTCATTTTCACTATTTCTCCTTCTTTTGTACACAATTCTTGATTTTTACACTAAAGTGGCACACGAGATTTTATAAACACCTTTTAAAACCTTGTATTTTTATTTATTTTACATCTTTTTCCATTAAATTGAGAACTTTTAAGTTCAAAGGCAGCAACCATATTTGCTTAAAAAATAAAAGTGTAAAAAGGTGTAAAATAAACATAAAAAAGTTTAAAAAGGTGTTTGTGAAATATTTTAATTTAGTGTAAAAATAAAGAATTTGTGCAAAAAAAGGGAAAAGTGTAAATAAGGTTAGTTTGATTTTCAATTTTGATGATGAATATTCGAAAACGAAACATTGCCGAATTTTTTTTAAATTTTTAATCAGCGCCACAAAAACCTACCAAAATTGTACTTCCTTTTATTCAATTAGAGGGGCCTGTATATATTAAAATTTGTCTGGTCTGCCCAGTAATCAATAATTTTGATCCTTTAAAAGAGTGTACTAAATTATTAAATAAATGTAAATACTAAATGTAAACCTTATTTTTTTTAATAATCCACAGAAATTCACAAACATTATAGAAATCATCTAAAAGATAATTAAGATTGCCTTATTTTCTTACTAATATTTCCTGTGAAATTTTCATTTTTTATTATTCATAATTGATATATTATTATTTATTCGGTTACCTAACGTTACGTCTTATAAGAAGCACCTAATTTAAATATAAAAAATACTTACTTAAAGTTAAAAAGACGGGTATGTTACCCTTACTCCGGCTCTCATAAAATTATAATGTGTCGGCTAACTTCACACTGATTTATCAGTGTGTAAGTAGGCAACACATTAAATTATTTCATGGAATTTTGTTATTGCGCAGAATCGGGGGGCCAACTCTGACAGTTATTTTTATACTGGGTGGACATTTTTTGATCGAATGGGCCATATTGGGTCCCCTTTAAACTTCCTTGTGGTACACACCGGTAGGGTGGCGATGTTCATCGATGGTCAAAACATCGATGGTTTGGGTTTATCATATCGATGTTTTGCCATTGTCGGTATCAAAAACATCGATGATAACATCGATGTTGCCTTCTAACATCGATATTTTTTGCAAAGTAAAAAGTAACAATGTTTTAAAAACAAAAATCTTAAGGATATACTAAAAAATTTTATGATGTGTCTTTCTTTGTTATGTAAAGTTTGGTAAAGACATAAACGTTTTGGCCATTTATTTATAAATAAATAATAATTAAATGTTATTACTCTAGCCACAATTGCACCGAAGTTTTTATCTATTATTGCAACTTCCGTTCCATCAAAACGTCTGTTTTTAAAAGCAGGGCAAACAGTAACTTAGCAGCAAAACAGGAAAGGGCAAATTATTATCAAAATTACTTTTTTTACAAAGCATTAAAAAAATCTTATTGGGATCTATAATTTTTTTATATAAAATAATATTTTTAGTTTTTTTAATTATCTTTTTTACTAAGAGTTTCGTTTTAGTTAAAAAACATGTATTATATCTTGTATATTTTAAATAAATAAAGCTGTCTTTAGTAATATTGATAGCTTTATTGCTAATAATTAATAATGCTAATAGACCATGAACGAACCATGGCATCGTACCATCGATGGTCAGGTTTCGATGTTGCCATCGATGTTTAACATCGATGTCTGGCTTTGATGTCGCATCCCTACATACAGGTGACTTGGCCAAGGTTTTATTCGGCATGGGAATACGAATGTTTGTACAAAACAACATGGATACTGATATAGTTGATACTGCTGCTTTTATAGTAATGAGTTGTGCCTATTTACAGTTAATTAAAAAAAACCTGCAAGAAGACCAAGAAGGTGGTGGGTGCTCTCAGTTAACCGAAGTAGGAAAATTCTTTAACTTTATTTTGGTAACCACTAAATGACGCCATTAGAGATTCCTTTTTTTTTTTAAATTCCGCCATTGTGTATTTTCTACCCATTTTGGCTTCAATTCGTTTCCAGGCATCGTATATCAAGTTCCTGTTCTTATGATCAGGATGCCCCGCATTCCAAATCACAGTTTCTTCGTAAAAATTCAAAAATTTAATAATATCGTCATTTGACCACTCCATACCGACTTGCTTTGTAGCTAAACTGTAAAAATAACCCAGTGTGGACCAGTGCTTATCGCAAATATTTGTCTCCTTTGACTCCGGTCAAAATACCTGACAAGCGATGGGAAACCAACGAATAGCGAATATTTGGCAAATAGCGAGACACGGAACTCGTACACACTTATCGATATTTGCCAAAACCCAAATATTCGTTATTCGATATTTGTCAAATATCGCATGTGTATTCTCGCCTTTAGAAAAATGACCTTTTACGAAAATCATTTTTTTCTAGTTTTGTGACAGGTACCTACTCGATTAAAAATATGTTGATTCAAATCCCAAAGGCCATAGAAGATAATAATTAAAAAAAAACCTACTGACGTATCTCATATAGAATTTATTTCAATATCAAAATAGGTAGTCTATTATGGGGAACCCTGTATAATAAAATTGTCCAAATTAAATTTGACAGCTGACAGGCGCCATTTTTTTAGCGCTTGCGTAAGGTCCTAAGATAGATCTCGTCCACATAAGCTAACTTTTCTAAGTCACGTGGTTCGCGAAATATGACAGGTGACAGGTGTAATTTGACAGCTGACAGGTGTCATTATTTTAGCGCATGCGCAGTACTCTAAAATAGGCCTAGCCCACGTTTCCTAATTAGCGTATGACGTCAAGATTACGAGATAATAAGCTGCTCCGGAGCTGGATGTGCGTGAACATACTATCTAGGACTACTACACGCTAGGGCACAGGTTCGAATCCTGCTGGGTGCGGACTTTTTTTATTTATTTTATTGAATTTTCACGAATATGATGGGCGAAAAAAGGCCCAATTTTACCCACCTGCTACAACAACACTGTATTTTTTTATATTTAGGCACCCAAAAACCATATTTAATTATAAAACTACTCTTACGAATTTGTTCCTTATTCAAAGTAATAGTCACTAGCCTACAGGTATTAAAATTTGCATTAAAATAAGAAACATATTTCATCTTACTTGGACACTTTTATTTATTATTCTTACATAATTTTATAAACTTCTGTATTTTTACACTGATACTTCGGCTTCGGGAAGGGCCAAAATACTGAGAACAAGCTCCCTTCTCGCATCTTGAAACGACCTTATGCGTTCTTGAATCGTTCTCAGCTCATCAAGCTCAATAAAATCAAGTTGTGCCATGGATTCTTTCATTACTCTGTTGTGCAATTCCTCTGGAATAGGTGTTCCGGGCACCGCCATGTAATTATCATAAACTTGTGATAAGCCCTCATGGATTCAGGCGTATAGTCCAGCGAGGTTGGAATTCTTCGAGAGTCATCTATCATGTCACTAAGGTCACCTAGGGAGGCGCTCCTGTCGGAATCGGGAGATGGTGGTCGGCGAGGAGGAGGTGCTCTTCGTTGCGGTGGAGGAACTCTACGAGGTGATGGAGTTCTAGGAGATGGTGCCCTAGGAGATGGAGCTCTTGGAGAAGGAGTATCACACGAACAATCATACGAA
Organism: Listronotus oregonensis; assembly: GCA_019359885.1. Classification (NCBI taxonomy): domain Eukaryota; kingdom Metazoa; phylum Arthropoda; class Insecta; order Coleoptera; family Curculionidae; genus Listronotus; species Listronotus oregonensis. Next base: position 8,499 of record JAHBCN010022791.1, read on the forward strand.
GGTGTTCTTCCACCGTAAGCAGAAATATCAGGAATAGTTCCAGGAGGAGGAGGACCTGTAGGAGTTAAATCGCGAAACGGGGAAGGAGGAGGAGCAAATATGTCTCTGCCTATCCTAATTGGAGATACGCGAGGGCTGGGAAATTCGGTGGCAGCGTTTGCTCTAGTTGCAATGGGTGTTGACTGTGGAACATAATCAAACTTTCCAGATACCTGGGAATTACTGTAAGGCGTATCATCCCAATACGAGGATCCAGCTGGGGTGATATTACTCATGTTGACTTCGCGTGGTCCGCATGGACGTGGTCCATACTCGTTTAAGCTGTATTGATAGTTATGACGTTCTTCTTGTAACGGACTTAAGGGAGGCATACCTAGAGCCACCAAATTATCGCCTATTCTTCTTTCAAATTTATTTTGCGGGTTTGTTAGCGGTGGATAATATTTCGCAGATTTATTGAATCGGGCTTGCAGTTTTGCTATAAGAACCCTAGAATCTTCACAGGCTTCGGGGATGTCGATTACATTGTTTTGATCCGGTTCAAGGGTGCCTTTGGGTATAATAATTCTCCTCGGTGTGTCGCCGCCATCAGCCATGTTTGATTTTTTTATATAGTTTAATATTATTTACGAATAATTTTGATAATAGTTTTGACGAATTTTTTAAATGATTACTAAAATTTGACAATAACTGTTTGAAAGTTTATGGCAGTGTCATTGTCACTGGTTTTAATTTTAACCGGAATAGAAATTTTTTTTGAAAATTTAAAAAATTTGGGGTAATTAACATTCCCAAAAAAGGTTTTTTAATTAAAAAAATTTTTTACATTAACTAAAAAAAAATTTTTTTTGGTAAAATTTTTTCCCAAAAAAATTTTTAAAAAAAATTTAAATTTTAAAAAAAAAAAAAAAGGGGTAAAAAAAAAAAAAAAATTTTTGGGGGTTTTTTATTTTCTTCAAAACATAAGTTTTATCGTAAATTACCCCACTAAAAATTTAGTCATAAAATTATCTCAAAAAAAGGTTTTCAATATTTTTTTCCAAACGCGACCGTCCCAATATAACGTTTCAAAAATTTTAAGGTCATTGTATGCATAAGTACTCTTTACTCATTTCCCCGAACTCCAACTAAAAAAACTATTTTTTTCTTAAAACGCTTACACGCAATAACAGGCTGTGATACAACATCTGCATTTGACAGAAGAGGGAAAACTACAGTCTTTAAAAACAAGACTTAGTTCAATGGAATGAAGTTTTTAAAAAAAAGTAATTCAACTCCACAAGAAGTTATTATCAACGAAATTTGTTTTCTTCTTTGTATGTACGGAGCTTCTAAAAAAACTACCTACTTAGATAAGTATCAATATACATGTTTTGTTAAAAACACTCTAAATAAAAAACAAGTGTAATTAGCTTGTCTTCCTCCAACCTCAGTTGCTGCTTATCAACATCTTTTTCGGTTATATTACCAAGTTTAAGTGTGGCTTGGTTATCAGCTAGACCCAAAAGTTTGGGGTTGGAAGTTGGTCGATAATACATTAGAACCAATTCAAACTTTACTCCCATCTGCGCCGGAAAAATTGCTAAACACTATTTTTGCAACTGTAAAAGGGGATGCAGTGCTAAATGTGGTTGCAAAAAAGTTGGACTGTTTTGTTCTCTGACATGCACAATTGTCAAGGCCGGTGGTGTTCTAATATTGATTCACCAACAGCAGAGGATTCGTTTAACACTGACGAACAGACATGCGATACAGGCCTTTTTATCACATTTTTTTTTTGCGCAGCTCAGTTCAGCAATTTTTTTTTGTACTGTTTTTGTAAACAAGCATGTTAAAGGGGCCCGTAAACACATAATTAAAAAAAAAATACTAAAGAAAGTATAGTTATTAAAGAAAAAAAAAGAAAATAAAAAAAAAAGTGCCTTAATTAGCAAAAAAAATTTTTTAAACGATTATTAAAATTTTGATATCAGTAGAAAAGGAACGACGAAGGGGTGTTGTTATGAAATATGTAAAGTGATACACGCTATAAATCTTTAAATAAATTTCATATTTTTTAAAAATTAACATTGTATATATGTGGTAGGCCCAATTAAATAAAATTATAGAATTTTTTTAAATAAAAAGTAATGATGCCTAACCCCTCAATCAGCTCATTCTTTTTCCTTTTTTAAAAACGTCCATGACATTTAAGCTACCTTTTTTTCGTAAATTATGGGCTTCAACTAATTATAAATTATGAAGCACCTCAAGATATTTTCCCGTAAATATTTAATTGGGGGGATAATACTGCATTCCCAGCCATTGTCGTAAAAAAACGAAACTTTTGAATTGCCGCCCTTTCAACATGGCATGCGCTTGCGCTTGTCCATGATGAAAAAGGGCCCATTGACCCAATTTACACACAAAAAAAGAAAAAAAAGGAGATTAAGAAGAAAAAAAACAAAAAAATTTAAAATTATGAATCGTTTAAATTTTTCAGGTTTTTATTTATCTTTTTTAATTTAAACCCGGGGAAATCTTTTTTTGCAAAGTTTTTAATTTAAAAAATCAAAAAGACCTTAAAAAGGGCATAAATCTTAAAAAAAGGCAATTCATTTTTCTTCAAATCTGGGCAAATTTTGACCTTTAACTTATTTTTTTCAATTTAGATATTAACTTATTAAATTAAAAAAAATCAAAAAGGAAATAAAAAAAAACCTTTTTCCCATTTTTTTAAAATTTTCATTTTCATTTTTTGGTCTTGCAATTTTTTTTCCCAAATTTTACGTAATGTAAATAAAGATAGTTGGACTTATAATAAAATGGTCCAAATTGAAACTTTAAATTTTCACGAATATGATGTGCGAAAAAAGGCCGAATTTTACCCACCTCCTTTGGTAATTTGCTATAACTCACAATTGGTTTCTATTAATATTAAGTGCCTTTTAACTGTAATCCCCATAAAAACTTCCATACCTAATTATACAATTAGCATTATAAAATAGTTTGTTCTTGTTATAAACATATAATTTTGTTTTCTTTCTCTAATCTTTTAATTTTTGTTTAAATGAAATGTGTTAAGTTGTAGACAAAAATATACAATAATAAATTTCTTTTTATGCAGTTTAGGGTCTTCGCAGGGACTAAAGTGGCACTTTTAATCCCTGTGAGATTAAAAAAAAATCCCTCAGGGATTAAAAATAAATTTGATACCTTTAAATAAGTGTCATTGAAAATTAAAAGGTAAATTGTAGATTTAGGATGCTAATTTTTGTATTAAATCTAGAAACCATATATTAACAAACCAAAATTCCTATAAAATGTAAGCTTAGTTTTTATCAATATTGACGTTAATATCTACATTCGTACAATTACTTAAGTTAATAACAGGTGGATGACTATCCAATCTTTCTTGATGCTGTACAATGCTTTGAAAAAAAGTTGTTGATGCTTTTGTGGGCTCCTGGGACGAACAAGAGGCCACTACAACTTCAGACGAGGTACTTAAAAAGACGTTTTTTTTTTTAAAGTGAATTTTCGTCGTGCCCTTCCGCAACCGCAGTGATTTTCCACCCACCATGTCTTTTTAGTTGATCAATGTTCGCCCCCGAATCTGCCAACAAGGAGGCCGATGTCCTGCTAAAACTGTGGTCAGTATACATGGTGAGATCGGCTAACTTTAAAAAGTTGGCGATTTTCGTGGGAAGCTGACCAAAACTGTTTTTACCCATTGGGTGGGATTTGCATTTTTCATTCTGGTAAGCGACAAAAAATCTTGTGTGTGGTCTTAAAGCAATATATTTCCTGATCGGTGGAGTTTTTATTTGCCCTTTTTATCACAAACGACCGATCTTTTGGTTTTTTTGTGTTTCGAACGTTTACCAGCAAAAAGTCGCCATGATCCTCAACGTCATCGGAATCCAATTCACATAGCTCCTTGCCCCGACATGCCCCTGACACCCATAATAAGCGCCACCTGTAACAAAACAAGTAAATTTAGTCTAAAGACTACAGTGCAGCTGGGACAGGAAAAGAAAATATTAACAAACATTAGGTACTAATTTACCTTGTGTGCCAGAAATTTACTAAGATTTATTTTACTTGATCCCAAAACCAGAACCTTTGATTTTTTCGGTTTAGAGCCATCATTTTGCCCTTTAAAAAAGCATTAGTTTCAGTGCTGGCCAATGTTAACGATAAATTATTGTTGCTTTTAGCATTGAATACTGAGTTCCTCGAGGGAAATTTTTAATTGGTCGATTTCTTAAGAACTAGGCCAGAAGCACCCTTTTTTTCCGTAATGAACATTGGACTGGCGCACCAATTTTTATATTCAGAAAATGGTTTTCGTAATTTTTTTTTTTTTTCGTTGGCAACAACTGATTTATTGCCTTTTGGGCTGCGTTTTCTATCTCTATATCCCTTACCACGAATGCTTAATTTTTTTAAAATTTCAGTTTGATAGCGCCCCCTTTTGTTTATGTCATAGAAATACAGAAATTGTTTTTGGGGGTGTATAGTGTCAACAATATAATAACTTTACACCTGACAGACCGCTTTATCAATATATTGAAGTACCATTAATTTATTAAGTTCAGGGGGTTTTAAGGATAATAACGCTTGAGGTCGATGG
>JAHBCN010022792.1:0-13043 GCA_019359885.1 Listronotus oregonensis
TTTTTCCTTTTGTTATATTTTTATTAAAAATTTCGTTATGTCGTTGTTAAGCAGTTGTTGCTTCTTAGAAATCAGTTTCTTTAAAAGGGAAACAAAAACTGGTTTAATTTTTAATATCATTATTAATAAATTTTTATTAATTTTACAAAATAAAAAATTTCTAATTCCTGTATTTCTTTATTATTGGTCGGAAGTAAAAATGTGGGAATTTTCTTGTCATTGTACTTAAAGTAAAATTACTCTCAATAGCTAGCCGGGATCGCGAAATTAGCTTTTCGTATCAAAACTTATCAACAAACAGTCCATCGAGGATATTTAAATCATATTCAACGTTTTTTTATACCTGAAAAAATAATTATTAATAAATATAATTTGAAAAAATTAATAAAATTTTAAAAGTAGATATTTACGGATGGTTGAGTATAGGTTTTCAATCTGTTTGTTATAAAAGGGGGTTTCACGTTTCGCCAACATCTCAGTTGTCATCTTCAATGATGCTTTCCTTGAGGGTTAAAGCCCATTGGAAGCACCCTTGAAAATGCCAACTGAGGGTGAACACTAGTGGCAATTTGTTTATTTTTTCCATTTTTACTTTTTTGGTAATAATAATTTTGTCATGATTGATACTATTCTATTCTATTCTTTGCTTAGTTCTAAAAAAAAAAAGTTCTCTTGACCTAACTTGAAACCCCTAACGGCTTTCGATATATTCAATTTTTTAAACTTGGTGGTAAGAAAGGGTAATATATAAAATTATCAACAATTTAATTTTTAAAAAAAATCAATGAATCAAAGATTAAATTTATACATTCAGAAGGGGGAGGGCAGATCCTAGAGATTTTTTGTAAAAATTACTATCATCTTTAATTTATGATGTTTTCGTACCATGTAAGTCTAAAATTCGAATATTTTCAAAGCCGTTATGTATATTAGTTAATTTTATCTTTTTATGTAAAACAAAGTAAAAGTAAAAGATGTACCAAATTAACAATAAAAATTTCCAAAAAAGTTATAACAGATAATGGTATGAATTGAATAAATTTCCCCCAAAAGTACGCCACTAGTCCATAATTATCAGGAAACGAAGCTGAAAAAGTGCAAAACCTGACTTTTTTTTCAGAATTCATAGATTTGCTTTAAAAATTTGGGATTATGCTTAATTTACCCTTCTCTTCAAAGTCTATATTATGCCATGGGCGCTTTATTTTTAGGGTGAAAACTCCCCTTATTGAAACCTTCAAAACTTTTATATTAAAGCTTAAGCTAATATTGGGGCTTAAATAAGTTAAAAAAATTAGTTTTTAATTCATTAAAACATTATTTATATATGTCAAACCCTTGAAAATCAACCCTATTATAATTTAAAAAAAAAAATTTTTAAACCCTTAGAAAAATTAACATATTGTCACACAGTTGTAAATTAAAAATGTGACTGTTAAAGTATTACTAATTTAATTTTTATTTTTTTAATTCTCAAAAATCCACCTTAAAAAAAATAGTTAAAACCGGGTTTTCCAAAAATGCATCGAATCGCATAAAAGTTGAGTTCGACTAAACTAAAGTGTGCGTACGCCGATAAGCGCTTTTTATTTTTTGGGGTGAAAGCTTACCCGTTATTACTAAAACCTTCGAAACTTTTAATTGCTAACAATCTTTAAAAAATTAAATAAAATGTTTAATTTTTTAAATATTAGTTGAAGTATTTAACCCTTAAAAGAAAACCCAAGTAGGGCCCAAAAATTGTTTTTTAAGCATAACTCCTTCATTTTTTGTCATAAAAGTCTTTAAAACCATTTGTTTGCTTTTTCAAGAGCTATGATTCTTATATTAAAACTGTTTAAAAAACTTACTTTTTAAAGGCGGGGAGTTTAAAGGGTGAAACAAGGTAGTGCTCGTCTATACACACCGTTTTAAACGTTTATATCTCACTTAATTTCCGTCATGGAGAATTTGAAAAAAAAACAAATGTTTTTTTTCAAAAATCTACAATTTAATATCTCAGAATTTTTATGTATCTTTATTAGTTTTGAGTTATTTTAAAGAAAAGGTCATTTTTTATTATAATTCTGAAATTTCATTTTCACAGCAGCTCCATTTTTTCAAAATTAGGCAATTTTAATGGTTAAAATTTTAAAATGTATTTATAATACATGGATAAAGAAAATGAAAAAAGGTCTACGACTTATTTTAATTAGGGTGGGAATTAGGGGGTAGTTTTGGAAGATTTTTGCACTTAAAAATGTTTGGTCTAACCTTATTTTTTTAAACATAACTCAGTCAATTTTTATGATACATACCATTTTTTTTAAAAAAAGGTCTTTACAAATTCTTCAAAAGAGCTTATTACTGGTTTCCTTGAAAAAAAACTAGATTTTGTTTATTGCCTTTGAAACTCTGAAATTTGTGTTTGAAGAATAACAGATAATTTAACAAACTACAACTTGGTTTGTATTGGTCCCCAGCAATTAAAAAACAAGCCATTTTTCGTTTTTTTTTAAGCTTTAATTTTGTTATTTACAGTTTCTTGATAAAAAGAATCTTATTGAGTTATTTTGCAAAAAACGATAAACGTTGAAATTTTGTCGACGAAAACTCCGACTTTCGATCGGGAATAACTGGAAAATATAAATTTTCAAAAGAAAATGCATAAAATTTTTTGGTTATAAATTATTTTTCTATCGTTTCTGTGGTCAAAATATATAAAAAAAACATTCCACCCCGAGATAGTTTGGCAGCCACCCCCAAGGTAAAGGCGCCCTGGCATGGGTTAATTTAACCCCTGACTATTCCCTACCCCCTATTAAAATTTCAAATTATTCTATGCATTTTGACAAAATTACGAGGCAAAATGGTTTTTTTCGGGTAAATGGGAATAAAAGTGTCTCATCAGAAGGTGTATTTAAGTTATTTTTTTAACTGTGAAGTTTTATTTAAATCAAACCAGATTTAAAAATAAAACTGAAATCTAAAAACCCGAAAAGTTTGATTTCCTTTTCTAATTTTGAAATTGTGCCCATTTGGGCCTATATTTATGCCTGGGTACATTGAAATCACTACCAAGCCTATATTATTTTTTATAATATAATAATTATATATTTAAAACATAACGTTTTTAAAATTTTAAAGGGTAATATATTGTGCATAATAGCATCGGCCTATCACTTCTGGTTTAACCGGAAGTAGCGTGAATTTTTATATTTTAAATGGAATACCCTATACCCTGTATTTTTTTTAAATTTACTTCGACAAGCCATTTCGGATATAAAACTTTTTTATATCGGATATAATTGTTGGTTTTTGAGAAAATGGGGAATGAAATTCATATCTAAAAAATTATTAGATTTAGATAGAAAGCTTCATAAACAAAACCGTTTAGAAAGATACGCCTAATTTAAATTAAATGTTTTATATAATATAAATTTTTGAAGTAACATTGTTAAAAATGTTAGTTTTTGCAGAACTTCAGGTAAAGTCGAAAATAGTATTATTATGACTTTAGCAAATAAAGTCTCAAAGGTGTGGTTCCTTCCACGCGGCCGTCGCATGCGACTAACGCAATGCGACTAACGCATACGGCCGCCGTTTAATCAGGTGGTTTCTTAGGACCGCGGCTTAAACTCGCGATAGCAAAATTATTAGTGTAAAGGGAATAATTTTTGGTAAGAGTCGTGATGGATGATCTAGCAATATATTTATTATTGGAAGAAAAAGAGGATGACGAAATACTATTACAATTAGCCCACCTGAAACATAGCAATGCCCCTATAAATCCAATATTTCAGCAAAGACCCCATGAGGGTTGTTATACTACATTAATAAATCGACATCTGCAACAGGATGAAGTAAAATTTAGAAAATATTTTAGACTGAATAAAGCAGAGTTTAGTTTTATTCTTGACTTAATAAAAGACGATATAAAGTCCGAGCCAGACAACAGAGTTGAATATCCAATAACCCCAGACGAAAAATTAGCCATTGTATTAAGGTAAATCTGTACAGGGTGTACCAAATTCGAGTCTTATCATTAGGATCTGGAAACTTGAAGAGATACGAGGTCGGTTAAATGAAGGCAAAGTTGCGCAATATGATGCTAATCAAAATGCCACCTTAGAACTTTAAAATTTTCGAATACTTACTTTTGGAAAAACCGATTATTCGCAATTTCGTTTTTATTTTTTTATAACTTTATTTGAATGGATGTAACAAAATAACTTTTACATTTCCATTGCTACTTTTTCTGTTCTACAAGATAGTGTTATTAGATTTATACACCGACGTTTCGTCTTTGAGCTGCCATCATCAACTTTTTTTTTTTAATAATTTTTTATGTATTTTAGAGCTTTTAAAGTTCCCAAAACCAATAATGTTTTGCACTTATTCAAAAATTTATATTAATGGCCATTTTCATAAAACCATATATTAGAGAGTCAGACAATATATTTTTGGCAGGAATCTTGGGAAAACATTAAACTGATTTTTTTGAATAAGTGCGAAACATCATTGGATTTGGGATCTTAAAAGCTCTTAAAATACGAATAAAAATCCAGGACCTCGTTTAAAAATAAAGTTTAATTTTTAACAATAAAAAAACACCACATTCCATACAAAACAACACAAACAAAATATCAGTCGCAGACACGACTGCGGTTACACTGCTTCTTCAGCAGTTCAGTCGCATCAATCGCAGTCGTTGACAGCGGACGCATACGACGGCCGCTTGAAAGAAACCAGGCACATTTAAAAACAAGAGTAGGAGTGCTTTGCGGCTAACGTAGTGCGTTAGTCGCATGCGGCGGCCGCGTGGAAGGAAACATACCTTAAGATTGGTTAAATTAAACACAATAAATTTGTTTCATATTTATTAATTTTGACATGCCAATGGACATTTTCACTCGCCATTTTTTTTAAACCAACAATAATAGGTATGAATTATAAAAAATATACGGGGTAATTTATTAAAAATGTCAAACTTTACACCACTTTCGGATAAACCGAAAGTGAAAGGCAGATGCTACTGTATCCAAAATCGGCATTTAATGAGCCAACTGAAAAGCAATGTTTTCAATAAAGAAAATAATAGACTCTCTAGTGATTTCATTGTCACCCGGTATAACGTTTTTGTCTTATTGGTGAAAAACGTTTCCTATTGAGAAGAAATATTTTTTATATATTTTTTTAATCACCCTATATAGTTATTTTACCTGTAACTATGACATTTGAAATAAGCATTAACATTTCTATCCATATTTAAATTAAGTATGTTTCATACAATTTTCTTCGCCTAAGATCTTATGAAACCAGGCTTTGCAAATTAAATTAAAACTGACAGATATGAATATTCAAAACAAATTTCGCAGAGATACCTGAAAAGAGCAGCAGCGTGAAAATTTAACTACTTACACGCTGATGTTTATGTAAGTTTATATTAAGCTATTTTGAATATTTTAGTGAAATATTATTATGTATTTTATACTGTACTGTAAAATATAGTTAGATATTTAGTTTTAGTCCGGAAAAAAACTTTTACAGTATTGAGTCCGGTAAAAAAAATTAGCAGACTAATCCGGTAAAACTGGTACTAGTTGCCTTGTAGCCTCATACTAATCAGATTTTTGCAAAATTTCATCAGGAATCAGATTTCCACGATCTTTCTCCGTTTTGTCAATTTTACCAAAAATGATTGTAAAATAAAACTAATTTTTAACTGACTTTACTTTTCTCCTTGACATAAATAAAAACAGGACAGTTGCAACGCAATATTTTCCTCAAATTTAAATTTTATGTCAGTACTGACAATGTTTTTACCAGTAAACGAACATTTTAAGAGTGCATTTAGGCTACACTTTAGGGGTCGGGTGAAAGGACATGGAGACGGTGGGTGGAGACTAACAAACTCCCACACCACAATTTTCGTATATCCGCATTAAAAATATTATATTTTATTTAGGTTCTTCCAAATTCGGTGTATCGATGCGATGTTGTTTTCAATTGCAAGCCTACAGAAGATAACGTTTTTCGGTAACTATTTTTCACTTAAATGACATAAGTTATACACCATTTTAAAGGTAAGGAAATAATCTATGCATCTGCTGTAACGGATTTTTGAAATATGGGTTGAGTTAAGAGAAAATAGTATCTAAACATAACCAATTTTAGGGTGACTTTCACTCAAGAAAATATTAAAAACTAAATCCAAATTTAAAAAACTATTACAACAGAAGCCTAAATTTAAGTGTTGGCTTTTATATAGTTTTTGAAAATTATCGATAACTTATACCGTTTTTGAGAAAAAACATTATGCCCCGAACCCCAAATTGGATCCAGTTTTCGCGGCGCAAATGGACTCTTAAGACACTGCTTCCCCTATGTGTTTCGTACTTTTCCCGGATCCCCCAATTACGACTTTTCCACTCACTGCACTTGCAACTAGAAAATAGTGCTTGTAAACTCGTTTCTGAATGGTATACGCGACCGAGGCCACATCCAATGTTTTGTATGGTATTTTTTATCTTGGGGTAGTCCACGAAGGCTTAAGGTACGGTGCTTAGGTCACTAATGTATTTTGACTATCCTAAGTAAAGAAAGTGACTCACAGCTATGGAGGTTAAGAATCAAGAAAAAAACTTCTTCAGGTTGCAGGTTCCAAGAGTCAAATACTCTAGAAAGAAAGGAGAAGTCCACATAAACAGTTTGGGGCTTTGCCAGATGGACTATATGGAAGTAGCTAAGAGTGGTACTTATGTTACTCCGTTGAGAACCGCTAGGAACAATTTGTACTAGCTAATTCTTCAAAGCAGATGGAATGGACAAAGCAAACAAATGATGAGCAGGTCATTTTCCTGATATAGAAACAAGTAGGATCTAAAATGAAATATATACAAAGCTTGCAATTTAAAAGAAGGGATATACTTTCTGTTTTAAACTTGGGATAGTTCACTAAGGATTAAAGCCTAAGCAAAAATGTATTTTGACTATCCTAAGTAAAGAAAATGGCTATTACCATGGAACTCAAAGCTTTGGAGGTTTTTGAGGCTAGAAAAAAAACTTTTACAGGTCGCAGGTTCCAAGGTACAAATTCTTTAGAAATAAAGTAATAGACAAAATGAACAGTTTGGCGCTTTTCCACATGGACTATGTGGAAGTAGCTAAGAGTGGTACTTGTGTTACTTCATTGAGGACAGGTAGAAAGAGATTATACTAGCTAATTCTTCACAGCAAAAACAGTGGACAGAGTGAACAACTCTACTTTAGATAAGGAAACGGTCATTTTCCCCATATGGCAACAAGTAGGATCTAAAATGGAAACTTACAGAGCCTACAATATAAAAGGAGAAAAATACTTTCTGGTTTAAGCTCCTTAAAAGCTGCTGCGGCTATGAAGGTAATGTGTTTTACCCATTAAGGTTATTTTTTTAATTAACGTCCAGAACGGTAAATATTTCTTTGATTTACACCAACTTGACCACTCATAAGTAGGGATGAAATTGGCACACTTTCTTCAATAGCAATTACATTTAGAATTTAAGACAATTGAAACGTTTACTAAAGGTGTTTTAAGTGTCCTCCCCTTGCTTAAATGTAGACATTAAAACTATAGAATATATTTGTAGACATTTAGTCGTTATTTAATGACGCTTAAAATATTTTGTTTTTAATTAGAATTGTTGTTAATTTTAAATATTGCCCTATTCAAACCAGACAATATTAAAATATCTCGGAAACTGTTTGTTTGCCGAGTTAATTCAGAAACACCTTTATAATATATTTCTAGTTGGAGAAGTACCATAAATCAAAATATTAAAAATAATAACACCAAAAAAGTTAGGGCGTAAATTAGTAGTAAAAAAAATTAAGAACCAGCTCTTATTTACATTTACTACAAAGAGACAATAATCTTTAAATTAAATCAAATCCATTTATTTGTTATAATACACAATTCATATGATATTAAATTTTTTCGCAAAATTTACCTAATATTATGAAAAAAACATAATTTTTTCTTAGGATTACTTATGTCAAGATGAAGTTATATTCATAAATTTTTGTTTATCCACACAGGTAACTCTTGCGAAAAGTTTTTATATCATATAAATTATGCAGTGTAATAAATTAATAGGTTTAATTTAATATAAAGATTATTTTTTACTTTTTAATACATGTAGGTAAATAAAAGTTTGTTTTTTTAATATTTTTTTACTCTTCATTTAATTTTTATTTTTTAGTTTATAGGTGAGAGCCCACCAAATTCTTAGTAAATCCTTTCATAAGAAATAATTAGTCCGCCATATTGAATCTAGAATGACGTGACTTAGCTATCCATTCATTCAAATCCAAACCAAATAAAAGGAATGCGCCATTAAGGGATGTCCAATGTATTTTGAAAGACCCTGTAAAAGACGATTATGGCCGAATTCGTACTGTCTAAATAAATCCATTACTTTATTAGAACAAATTATTATTTTTAACCATTTTGAAAAGTCTTTATTTTTTTTTTTAAGTTAAAAAGTTATAGGATACTTTTATTTTAATAAAAATATTTAATCCAAAATATATGGGCATCAATTTTGTGTTGCACATACTTTTTCCACTTCATTAATCCGAAATAAATACATCTTTAAAAACCATTTCAACATGATGTATTGATGACTAAACGTTATTCAATAACTTTTTAACGGTCCTATAGCTTTATTTGGACATTCATTTAAATAACTAATACTTTTTTGATTAGGATTCTGTTTCACGGATTTATAGCTAATAAAAAACTTGTTGATTGGATTTATTTAAAGCTGATCAGTGTTTGTTAATTAGACAGTTTGTTATAAATATTTACATACTCGCCGATAGAATCGGGATGGGAAAATTAATACCATGTAAGAATTTACTTTTTCCGACTATATTTATCATAATAAACTTGCATTAAATTTAGCTTAATTCAAAAATATGATAAATCTCTTTATTTGCCTATTAAAGAACCATTTGCTAAACATATTTTCAAATAAAAAAATTGCGGCGTAATTACGATTTAAAAACACGTTTAACCCTTTATATTTGACATCAATGCAAAACGGCTTGTGATGACACGAAGTCTGCTGAGTTCCAATATTTATATTTTTTGCTTCCTTCTTTATTTCATTCAGAGTAAAACTGAAAATCCATAGCGTTCCTTCATTTCGATTAAGGATAAATCGGTTTAATGTTAATTAAATGAGCAACATAAATAATGTTAAGGATAATTACCGAGAAACAGCTTGATGCTCTTAAATTTGTTCATTATCGTTTAAATAAATAAATAAATAAATAAAAAGGCCTTTATTTTATCCTCGGCGAAGGGCAGCAATGCTGTTAACTTAACCGAGATTAAGATTAAGTTAAGAAAAACAACTGGCAATTAATCATGATTAGTACCTACTTTTTGAACCAACGCAATGCTTTTTTTTGTTGTAACCATGGTTATAATTTTGAAACTAATAAGACATTTTTTTCAGGTTATTTTTACCAAACGAAAATAAACAGATTATAGTCTTAATTTTCTAAATAAACAAATAAAAAAGACCGTCATTAATTGAAAATCCAAAGTGTTTGAATATACGGATTAACTCCACCCGCTATTCTGTTCACCCCTCTCTCATCCGAGATGTAATATTGATACTTAAGCGCAGTCGCCTGTGTCAGCGAGGCAATCTAAATATCATCTAGCCCCTTGTGACGTCACTATTGTTTTGGCGCCGACGTTTTATATTTAAATTTTTAATTTAAAGACCTCTTTTAAAAAAATTTCGTATAAGACAATATTTGGCTGAAGTGCTAGGTAAAAAGTTCTTTTAGCCAATAGAAATATATGTGCAAACGGTCTATTAATTAATTATTGCATAATATGCCTATTGTTTCTAATTGTTGTTAGAAAAAAGTTATTAGTTAAAACATAAAATAATTCCCCAAAAACATAAGTAAACTGTTGCTCAAATTTTTCCCACATCTAATATTTAAAGCTGAACTATACTCACAACAATTGACTGCTAATTCTACCCTTGGTCTTCCCGTTTATCTTCCTCTTACAACAATTGCCGCTGTTCCTTATAAAATTGTCGATATTATTTTAAAAATCCAACATATCAAGATTATTCTTTCTTCACTTAATACAAAAAATCGTCTAGGCTGGATGGCATACCAGCAATCGCCTTAAAAAATGTGCTTATTAGCTTGCACCTAAATTAACTTGCCTCTTTCGAATCTCTTAAGACATGGGTATTTTTGCTGAGAGCTGGATAGCTGCACGTGTGCAACCTGTCCCCAAGAAAGGATGCAAAACACTCCCTTCTAACTATAGACCTATATCTCTTCTTTCAGTTGTTTGTAAGGTAATGGAAAAATTCATTAATTTTCAAATCTTAAAGTTGTGGAAAAATTCACATTAACGATCTTCTCTTTTCCACAATCAATCCTATTTATAGTTTTGCTGACAATAGAACCCTCCATTCTAATATTTAATTTCTTAAGCCACCCTGTAAGTCTGGTCTGGAAAACAAGCGTTTGTGGTCCCAACAATCTTGTACATTTTAATGCCAGCCGTTACGTATGAAATACTACGTTCTACAAAACAAAGAATCATTTAAGTTTATGGGTGATACCTTCAAAAATAACCTTCACTGGCAAAACCACATTACATCCATAGCCTTATCAGCTTCAAAAAACTTGGAATATTTTTCGAGCCAGAAAGTATTTCTCTCTTTTCAATACTTAATATCCCAGATCAGACCCTTTTAAGAATATTGTTATAATATGTGAAAAATGGCGTCTCCTAAACTTGGCATTCTTACCTCCATTCAAAAAGGGGGGTGTTAGTCTTATTAATGATCCCCAGCTTACTTCTCTTGCCCACCAACGAGCTGTTGGAATTTATCGCTTAACCAGTATAATTTCTTCTCAGGCAGCTGTCCCAACACAAAAAAAACATGGAATAGTTTTGCAAAATCAGTCATTATCTCTATGCGGTTATTTAAAATTATTGGTCCAGTACTGTCTTTTTCACGATAATTAAAACCAGAATCTTTTGAAGAGTTTTAAACTGTAGCTTTTGGAGTTTCTTAGACTGGCACCAGACGTCTACTTAAAAGTGCGTATCCATTTCCCCGGCTGCCGCGGGTGGCGTATTCGTTATTGTTGTGGAAAGTGTGTGCAAGGCCAAGGCAACGCTGCTGTGGTTGAACCAATGAGATTCGTTAAACCAGGTTTGGGGGAAAAAAAGGGCCGGGGGCCCCCTTTTGGGGGGGCAGCAACGTTTTAAAAGGATACCACCTTAATAGTACACAGATGGATTTGGAAGTATAAAAAAACCCCGTCCTTGAACTACTTATTTTCAAATTTTTTAAAATTTTTAAAATTTTAAAGGTTCCTGTCTTTGTTTAAAAAATTTAAAAACTCTCTATTTATTTTTTATTTTTTGGTACCTGGGGTATTTTTTATTGCTTTATTCCTTAATATTTAAAATATATTTATAAAAATCTCACAAATAAATAAAAAAACCCAAACTGAAACCACCATCCCGGATAATTTTTTTTTCTTCGTAGCAATACAAACAAAATAATATCCTTTTCTGCATATAGATATAAATACCGACCTCACTTTCTTTTTTTCCCGCAAAAACCCTTTTTTTTCCGTTTAGGTGTCTCAGGATTCAAATGGGGGGAGTGCCAGAACTCGCAGGATTTACATTTGGGTGCGTCTGTCACGGGTATACGTGGGATTTATGGGAAGACCCTGGATTTTTTTATTAAAAATTTTTGGTCCAAACACTTTTTTTTAAAAAATTTTTCTTGGGCATTTATATTTGGGTTTAAAAAAATTTGGGGGTTTAAAAAAATTTTTTTTGGAAAAAATTTGTTTATAACTAAAAAAACTTTTATCAAAATTTTAAAATTAAAAATTTTTTTTTTTCAAAAAATTTTTTTTAAAACTTTTGGGTTTTAAAAAAAAAATTTCCTTTTAAAAAAAATTTTTATTTTAATTTTTTTTATTTTTAAGGAAAAAAAATTTTAAAAAAAAAAAACCCGAATTTTTTAAAAAATGGGGGGCCATTTAAAAAAGTGCCATATTTTTCCCCAAAAAAAAAAACCCTATTTCTCGTTAAAATACTGATTAAAAAAAAGTATAAATTAATAAATCATTTGTTTTTAAGGCAATTTTTAATGACCTTTTTAAATTTTAAAAAAAAAAATATTTTTTAAAACGTCTTTACAAAAACCAGCAAACTATATATTTTTTAAAAGAGGATAGGATAAAAAAAAAATTTTTTTATTTTTTTTTTAAATTTTTTTATGTTTTTTGTTTTTTTTTTGTCAAAAAATACCCGATGATAAACTATAAAATTTTATAAAAAAGCTTTTTTTTTCCTTTTCAAATTTTAGTTGTAAGTGGATGTCAAAATATAAATAAAAACCCTGTATAGATAATTATCTACAACTTTTCAGTTGTTTTATAGACCGAGCCCCCCTAGCAAAAAAAACCCAAAAAGGTAGATTTTTTTTTCTGGGGAAAAGCTTCAAAAAAAATGTATATACCAATAATCGAGATATACTTTCTTTTAGGGAAAAACCGGGGAAATTTTAAATAAAAAAAAAAGAAAAAAAAAAAACGAAAAAATTTTTTTATTACATACCTAGTGGAAAGTGTTTTATTTTTTCCCAAAAAATTTTTGGGGTTTTTTTTTCCGAGATGGGGAGGGAGGTAAACCAAATTTTTCGGGGAAAAAAGAAACTTTTAACCGAGGTTTTTATACTTTTTTTTTACAACCATAACTTTTTAAAAATAAATGGAGTTTTTTTGGGCAAATATAACTACGTAAAAAAAAAGAAGTAAAGCCCCCGTATAAAACCCCCCAAAATTCGCCACCATCCACAAATTAATAAAAACACGGTTTACATTTTGACAATGGTTTCTATGACATAAACAAGCAAAAAACAACTTAAAAAAATTTGTTGCATTTTGAAGATTGTCATAAAAAGTGTTTTGAAAACGGTGAGCGATTTAAAAGAAATCTTTTTTAT
>JAHBCN010022793.1:0-13119 GCA_019359885.1 Listronotus oregonensis
CGCCTAAATTATTGTGGCTTAAGTATTCAAATCCCAAAGTATTGATAAACGTGCATAAAGTTTAAGACCAATTTGTCAATAAAACTAGCGTATTATTTTAAAATATTTTTTGTGGCGGATGCAAACTTATTAGTTAAGTAATTTAAGTTTTAATAAATATGTTCTATTTTGCTTTTTTTAAATGTTTTTTTTTTTTTTATGCACACTGGTGGAAAAATTTAAAATTAAAAATAAAAATAAAAAATATATAAAATCTCATCCAAACCTGCCTTCTCTGGAATTGTGCCTAGCTTTGAAACAGCATTTCTTCGTTGTATTGCGAGGCTAATCCTAAAAGTAATAAAACTTTTAGCAATTTTTCATTTAGTAAAATGAGAGAGTTTCGAAATTATTTCTTTGTCTTATTATCTCAAAGATCAAAGGTCTTAACTGCTTTTTATATACTATTTTTACTATTTTTTTTCCTTAACCTGCCTTAAAAACATAATTAGGACTGCACCACTAATATTCTTCTGAGTAAATAAATGCACATATTGTAATACCATATATTTTTTTAATACAAAAGATTATGCTTAAAAACTTATCGACATAGATTTCTAGGACACATACCTACTTTAAAAATTTTGCAACTTCAATTTCATTATCTTCATTTTAGCGACAATGTAGTTTCTAGAGTACTGTATGTTTCAAGTAGTTGGGCAATTGATTTAAAGTGGAGTTGGAGTTAAAGTGTTATCATATAAATAGCAATTTTGCACATATAAATATATATATATATATATATATATATATATATATATATATATATATATATATATATATATATATATATATATATATATATATATATATATATATAATATAAATATATATATATATATATCTATATATATATTATATATATATATATATATATATATATATATATATATATATATATATATATATATATATATATATATATATATATATATATATATATATATATATATATATATATATAATATATATATAAATATATATATATATATATATATATATATATATATATATATATATATATATATATATATATATATATATATATATATATATATATATATATATATATATATATATATATATATATATATATATATATATATATATATATAAATATGGCTATATCTCTGTATATTTAAGGTAATTTAAAAACTATTTTTATATTAATTTATAAACAGATATTTTAAAACCCTACTTAACTAGCATATAAGTTATATTGGGCAAAGTTATTTATAGATAGATAAGATTGGAACAATAATGGTCAGAAAAACTAAACGTGAACGATAAACGGTCATCCTTAGGTGATTTCACTACCTATACTCAAAAATGTTACAAAATACAATTTTAAATTTACCCAGTAAGTTTTATTGATTTCATATAATTTAACACTTTGACCAAAAGCCCAATAAGCTTTATTTATTTTATATGGTTTAACATCTTGACCAAAAAGACAAATTTACCCTTTACTATTTTTCGAACACTAACCAAATAATTTCCTGTGTACAACGTTGTAGGTAATAAATAGATCTACTACTTTAGTATTTACACTTTTTTTACATAACCTCAAAATTTATGTAAAAATATTTAATATTTCATCGTATTTTGACTTAATATCGAAAAACCACTCTAATTTTCCATCGAAAATTTTCCTGTCAAAATATCTGCTTTTTTTAAAATGTCGGTAAGCTTTTTGTTCATTTAAATATTAACTTTCTGATGGTGTCAAAAAAAAATACATTATTTTGGTAAATGTTCCTAGAACATGCAAACAAAAACGAAAAAAACTAGAATCCGATTTTTTTTATCGATATGCACAATTTTAAGCTGCTTACTAGAATTTACACTTTAATTACTTAAAAAAAGTTAGATTTTATGTTACATTAATAAACGAAAAATTGCAAGTCAAAATATATTACTACAATTAACAACCAAATGTACATATTGGTTAAAAAAATTAGGATTCGACATTTTTTTGTTTTTTACATTTTCTAAAAATATTTATCTTAGTTACGTATATTTTTTTAACACTATTAAAAAGAAAATTAGGGTGCTTTTTCGATATTAAGTCAAAATACACTACATTTTTTTATTAGCAAACATTTCTAGATTTTGTGATTTTTGATTGTTTTTTTAGGGTAACCCCACTTAACCAACTTTTGTAAATATATTGGGTTGTAATTTTATGACAGGTTTTTTTAATGTTTGGTCCTTTAAAACCATTAACACTTAGATATTGTTTAGTGTAATAGTGTCGTATTTCGACGGTAAATGTTAACACGCGCTATGCAATGAAAACAGGCGCGGATGCAGCCCTCAAAAAAGGTTGTGGGCATAGCCTTCCAATTATCGGCCAAGTGCGAACCGGAGTAAGAAACTCATCCAGGAGCAATCATGGACTTACCTACGTTTTGAACGATTTTTTAATTTCATATTTTTTTACATCTTCAATTAAAACATTGATAACAAACTAAAATAAATACCATTTTATATCAAATATTTTACCAGAAACTAGCAACATGTTACGGCTTCACAGGAGTGGATATTTATTTTTTATAGCTTGTATTACTCACAATCAGTAAAAATGTAGTAATATAACGGTGAAAAAAAATTGAAATCGGTTCAGTAGTTTTTAAGTATATGTGTTAAAAACAATAAAAAATGCAAATCTTTTACTTTTTATAACATTATAGTATAGTATACAGACTGTTAGGGAAATTGAACAAATCCTTATACCATGGTATGAAGTATATGCTCTAAGTCCTTGGACTTAGAGTTATTATCAATCTGAGCAACTTTCACAAAGAAACCATATACCGAAAAAAATAACAGAAAAATTACTTTCCATACAAAGTTAGCAACCGCAGCAGCAGGTTTGTATAGAAAGTCCAATTTTTTTCCAGTAGGTATATGGTTTCTTTGGAAAGCTTAAAGCGCAAGCTTAAATTTGTAATTTATTTATTTATCTAAACAGTATACAGTATGGGTAAATTTTTAAACCACAAATATAAGCTTGATATAAAGATTATCGGGGCTAGTTTTCTTAAATATAGAATTCTAATTTGTAATTATAGGCATTTATCTATACTAAATACTATAGATAAATGCTAAAATTAGAAATTCAAGCTTACGCTTCTTCTTTGCAAAAACACTAATTATTTCTTCGTCATCCAGGTGCACATTTCTATGTATGTTTAAGAGAGCTAGCCCCAAAAATCTTTCCTGTACCATTAAGGCGCGCAACAAAGATTTGATCTTACGGAGAGTTGAAAACGATTTTTCCGCGGTCGCTACGCTGACCGGGAGTAAAGCCAAAATTTGTAGAAATGTTTTTTTTTTATTTGTTTACAAATCATGGTTGCAAGCCTTAATAAGATTTGCTATTGACTCTGGTATGACTTAGGCATCTAGAGTTGGTATTTATTTAAAACTACAGATTCATTATCGCTAATGAACTGACACTTTTACAATATCGAGTTCCAAGTTCTGACAATTGGGATAGGTATAAAAACTCCCAAATGAAAGGGGTCGAGTACTTTCGGAGATAATCTGTCCTCCGAACCATTAATAATTGAATCTAACGGGGGTATGTATATACTGATTTCAAAAATTACTTTTCCACCGATTTCGCCTCATAATTGGAACTGTTTGTTTGCCTTGAAACTAATCACAACTGTTTTGCTTGCTCTATCGCACAGTGATCTGAGGCTAGGTCATAAGTGGTCCAATTCGACATTCTAATGTCCTTAAGCGATGCTAATTGAACCCTTGAATGATACCATGATTTGACGCATTAAAAGTTAATTCCTAAATATTTTTTTTGTAAGTTACAGAGGGTTCATTTAGTGTAATTTTGGTGCGTAATCACCATAAGCCTAAAGAAAAAAAGTAAAACAAATTATAAGTAAGGCAAAAATTCTTCGTGGAAGAAACTAAAGACATCTGCGTCTAGGGTAAAGACTGGGTTTTAAAACCCTATTAAAAAAATGGTAAGAGCGTTTTGGTTTTTAAAAAACGTTATTTTAATAGTAGTTCCTGTTAGTTTTATAGACTAGATCTTTTAAATTCCGCCTTGGTCCGTCTTGCTAGTATATAAGTATTATGTCCCTAGGCCTAATGAGTAAATATAAATTATACATTTACCCATCGTGACCCGCTCATGGGGACAACAGAGATAAACTCTATGTACCGAATATTGTCCGGTGCGTTATTATTGCCACCAAGCATTTCCTACATTTGTTAATTTTGTAATACGCCAAACCCATAAAAAAATATTTAACTTCTGCATATTGACTAAAATTTTATAGCAATTAATTTTAATACAGTTAGTTTATAAACAACAACTAAACGAATCATTGATGTTGAAAATATTTTTCGCTTGACATATGTATATCCCCTAGGAATTTGTACTTGGGCAGTATAAATATTGAAAAAGTTAGACTAAAAAAACAACTAGTGAAAACAAAAAACCAAATCCTTAAAAAAAATTCTTTATGACAAAATGACTTATGACCGCTATTTGACCTAGTCAGATCACTGTGTGTCGTCTCGCTGGTGGCGGCTTGGAAGTTTTAGTGGAACGGCCGCGTTCCAAATTACGCACGATTTTTTAAGGCTAGTCAGTCGTAGCGTTTTTATCATCAGCCTATCGATCTCAATAGACCGTGAAAGAGAGACTTTACCGGCTACAACAAGTAAATTAGGGTTTGGGGCATGCCCACAGTGCCTGAATAACAATGCGATTACATTGAAAATTATTTTAAAAACAAAAAACATTATTAAATATATATTTCAATCTAAGTGTATCCTCATTTGCCTATTTCTTTAAATATTTTTTTATCGAGGTTCTTTTTTTATTAACAAATAGGTACACTACATAGTGGCCTTGCTTTTATGTGACGATTTTCACTTGGTAAATTTATGTTAATCTGCTTATTATTTGCATTAATACATCGTAACTACTCCTGTACTAATGTTTGTGTACATAATGCATTAAATACTTGACATATAGACATGTTAAATATGAGCATGACTATTAATTTGAACTAATACTAAACGGCGAACTGCTGATTAACAGAGATTACATATATAAAGTGGAAATTAGTTATAAATGAAGGGCGTTTTAAACTTGTTTTAGTCAATGTGTGTTTTTCGTAATAATAACAAGTTTTTGCCTAAAACATATGTTTTTGATACATATATACAACTATATAAACTTATTTTTAACATAGTATTATGTAAACAATTTGCTGCTGTTTTTTTTTAAGATATATCAAGATCATTACTAAAAAACTATTAAAATACAGCAAAAAATCTAATCATTCATTTTTAAATCGATCCATTGTGGGTAGTTATATTTAAAACCAATATTAGTAATTCAGTATGCTTATTTACTGGTAAAGCAGTCAAATAACACTACCCACAGGCATAGTACATTACATTACGCACGGTAAATAAACATAAAGTAAACGTATAAATAAACGCACGTAAAGTTAACGGATGAAAAATATTATTTAAGTAGGTATTTACATGCTAAATTAATATTACAAATGGGATCCAGTAGTAGGCCATGATCGCGCGTCTATATACATAGAAACGGCAAACATACGAACATTTTCGAATAAAACTTATAGACATTTAAGTTAGATACTTTTGTATAATTTTAAATAATCAAAAAAAAAATTATTCAAAAATAAAGTCAAGTGACAGTGAAAATGAAAATTTAACTCCTTTCAACATACTTGAAACAGCAGAAACGGCAATAATTTACTGCCGAGCATATTCCGGGCACGGTATAAAACTGTTTATAAAAGATTTATGGACTGGAAATTAAAAAACCAACTAAATTCATTTTGAAAAAATAATTTAATAGCATATTTTTAAGAACTATCAAAAAAAATTAATCCTAGCTCACTATGTGCGTTTTACTTCATGCTAATTACTAACTCTTATAAGTGATATACTAAATTCAACTGTTGTCATAAAATTATAAACAAAATTTTAGTCTGACATTTATGGCTTAAGGATGGATTTTATAAATAGTATTACAGTAAATACATATGTAAATAGACAATAAGAATATATCTAAGCAATTAATGATTAGTAAAAAGCCATTAAGTTATATTTCTTATACAAAGGCAGATAAAATTAAGTTTTTTAGGTCATTTACAAAAAATTCTTAAAAATAGTTACTAACTGCTTACCAATAGACTTTTTGAGCATTAAAAATTATAATAAAATTTTAAAAATGATTTGGATTAGGCGGTTATATAATAAACTTCATATAAATTATTTAAACAGATTAACTAAATTAAGTCATATTTCCAAGTATGTCAAATCTAAATATATTTATTTTGAAAAAAGATTTACTAAACCATGCGTTTAACATAAATATTTACATTTCATTACTAAAATTAAATGGAAAATGTAGCAGGCAACCTGTTGGGATACACATGCATCCATGAATTAAAATACTTTTCCTATATTTAACAATTGTACAGTGTAAATAAATAATTACTATATTAATACTTCAAATACTAACGAATATTGTCAATATGTTTTGTAAATATTAGTATTGTTATTTTTTCTGTTTATGTATTAATAAAGACTATTAATCTGGTTAAACAATATTATTTATGGCCAATAACATGCATAACAAACTTGAAAAAAATATCTCTTTTAATTATCCATCAGAACTTTTAATAAGTTTCTGAGTAAGTAGTATAGTACGTAGTGCGTGTTGTAAATCAATTACGCACTCATGGAATTACTCACTAACCGCTCCGCGTGTGTAACTTTTTCATTTGTGCGTAATATGCTACTTACAACTCTTATTACGTGATATACTATTCCACAACTGTTGTCATAAATATTTATGTAAACAAAATATTGTAGTCTGAGAGCGTATAGCAGTCATTTTCTTATGGCTTAAGTGATGTGATTTTATAAATAGTATTATCAGTAAATACATATGTAAATAGACAAATGAAATATAATATCTAAGCAATTAATGATTAAGTAAAAAAGGCCATTAAGTTATATTTCTTAAGTACAAAGGCAGATAAAAATTAAGTTTTTTTAGGTCATTTACAAAAAAAACATCTAAAAATGAGGTTACTAACTGCTTACCAATGAAATCTTTTTGAGCTATAAAAATTATAATAAAAATTTTAAAAATGATTTGGTTTAGGCGGTTATATAATAAATTAATAATATTATTTATACATGTTACTAAATTAAGTCATATTTCCAAAAAGTATGTCAAATACCAAATATAATTTTTTGCAAAAGGAATGATAAACCATGCTTAGAGCATAAGATTTTTAACATTGCAATTACCTAAAAAATTAAATCAGTTATAAAAGAAATTGTAAACTTATTTTCTTGCAAATAGGGTAGTAATAAAAAAAACAACAACCGAAAGAAAAGTTTGTTTGCAAAGTTTGTAAAAAAAATAAAACTAAGATGTCTTGAATTTATTACCTTACACTTACGAAAATTTTATAACATTGACATTTTTATAAACCTTATTAATTTAAGTGTTAAGTTTTGTTGCATGATTTTTGGTTTTGTAAATTTTCGAAAAAGACATCGTTTTTTATGTATTTACCTTTAAAACTTGCAAATATAATTTAATTTGTTATATATTTTAAATTTTATAAAATTCTTTATAAACATTATTTAAAAAATAAATAAAAAATAAAAAATATTTTTAATGCAAGAATTAATAAAGTTAATTAATTCTTGCATTAAAAATATTTTTTTGCAAATCCTAGACGCTTTTTGTATACAGCATTAGGATCTCGGAAACCATAGGAGATACAAAGATTATTTAATTCGGACAAAGTTGCGCATTTATGTAACCGACAATATGAAGTTTAGCATGTTTTACAACTGCGAGTATTTATGGAGATATCCGGGAAAAACAAAATTTTTAAAGATGGTTTATATTTTTTTCCTGGCTCCATTTTACAGCTGATTTTATAATAAATTGCACATTTATATTATCAATTTTTCTGAGCTATTTGGTACTGCTTTTAAATTTTAAAACCGACGATTCGTCGCTCGGCCACCATAATAAACTTTATTTTTTCTTATGGGTAACCTTATTTATTCCCAAAAATATTCCTAATTGGCCTGTGCAAAGAAATTTTTTTGGCAGGTTTTTTAGAGAAATTAGTTTTTAGAATAGAGATAAAAAAATATGCTAAGACTGTACTGTAAATTTGACAGAAACTGTACAAAAAGAGCTCAGATGTATTAAGAAATATGTATATCAGGAAAGGCAAAAACGATAAAAATATACCTTTACCTTTTAAAAATGGTATTTACGAAATACCTCAATAATTTACCCCTTGCAAATTATAACGAAATTTAGTTTCAACATGACGGACCCCTGCACACAATACTAGAGCAATCTATGAATATTTAAATAATATATTTCCGCGTAGGTAAATAGGTAATGCGAGACCTATTACGTTGCCAGCCTCTGACCTTACAGTTTTAAATACGTTTTTGTAAAACAAAGTATTTAAGAAGCATTTAGCAGCCCCCTACCAACCCTTAAATTTAAAATGAAATAATAATAATTTGTTTGGATATACTTAATTATACAACAAAAACAATATTAAAAGAAGGTACGAAATAAATTTAAAACTTATTTTTTTTGGATGTCGGTGTTAAGTAAAATATCTTCTTTACTTTGTTTTGTATTGCATATAACTTTAAGCCCCTTATTTGTTTTGTACCCACTTTTCATTTTGTTTTTGTTAAATAGTTTTGGTTAGTTAGTATGTATAAAAAACACTATTTCATAATTTTAAGTTAATTTTTTTTCAAATAATTTTTTTAATGACCTTTTTATTTAGAAAAATGCTCGTACCAGTCAAGTGTGTATTCAGTGTCCCAAATTGGAGATATGACGCTATCAGTAATTTTTTTGTACCAGTACTTTTTTTAAGTATTTTTAAAACGCAGTTTTTTTTGTATTATTTGCAAGATATTAAATAACAAAACATTACTTAAAAATTAAACCATATTTTATTCACATTGATAAAATATTCCTTTATTACAGAGACATATCATGCAGGGTATGTCATAACGAAGTTTAGATTTTTTAGAAGGAGTTACGATGAAAAATGATTTGGTTTAACATTTTTTGGGATTACGTCTTTTAAAACGCTTTAAAGTTAAAATGGGGATGGAAATTTGTATAGAAATATCTTTATTTTTAAAGTTGCAAATATAGAATTGGTAATTAGACTTTTTTCAAGAGGGTCAAAAAACCCTTGCTCCAAATTTTTAGCATTTATTGCAAAATATTACTAATGTAAATAAAATATTTTTTTATATTTTAGTTAAATTTTCCTTTGTAATATCTTAAACAACACGAATTTTTTTTTAATTGAGTAGTTATGTATAACTTGATATAGTCCGTTAGGCCACCGCAAGAAACCAAGGCAATAAAAGATATGCATGAAACATTTTTTTATATTACTATGAACCATAATTAATTTAAAGCGGCACTGCTGCCTCAGCTCAGCGGGTTGAAATTGCATTTTTTTACCTTAAAAAAAACGTAAAAAACGGTTTTTTAATAGAACTTAAAAAGTATTAATTTTAGGAAAAAAAGGTATATAATCAAAATTGATGGCCTTATAAAACTACATCAGTTTTTTTAATGAAATTTTTTTAAACGTTTTTGGTTTTTAAGATATTAAGGATTTAAATTTAAAATAAAAACGCTAATATCTTAAAACCTTAAAGAGCTACGAAAAACGTACAAAATAAAAAATATGCCTTTTAGTAGGCTCTATAAAAAAGTTTTATACACATTTTTAATAAAATGAGTAATAAAAGAGATATAAGTAAAAAAGTAATTTTGGCCGTTAAAATTTTCTCTAATAACGATATTTTTTGGTACAAGATAGTATACCAGCTCCGATCCATCTAAAAATTAATTTAAAACTTTCTATTTATTGAATGAAACAAACTAATACACAGGTGCCTCGAGGCAATGGGGAATAACCTGGTGGCACGGATGTTCTATTTTATTTTATTTTTTTAATAATTGTACCCATTCCAATCTACTTGAAACTAAAATAAAATTTAAAGTTTATTTAATTGAAAAAAAAAGTAACAAAAATGACTCCTTTATCTAGGTGTTATATATATATATATATATATATATATATATATATATATATATATATATATATATATATATATATATATATATATATATATATATATATATATATATATATATATATATATATATATATTGTAACAAAATTATAATAAGTCACTAATGAAATAGTATTGAAAATTTTAATATATTAAAAGGGGATTAAAATAAGAAAAAACAGGGATTTTCATAAGTAAAAATGGTTCTAAATAAAGGGAAAAAGATGTAAAATTACATAAGAAAACATAATACAGCTTTAGAATGTAATTTAGTGTATAAATGAAACAGAATACATACCAAAATCTGACATTTATAGAAAATCATTTTATTAAGCCTCGGAGCATAAAAGTAAAATGTTAAAGGACACTACCAAAAGCTTCCCCTGAACCTAAAAGATTATAAATCGATATAAAATAATGTTAGAACATAATAATTTCAAAAAACAGGACATAAATATACTGAGTATATACAAAAAATACAAAAATAAAGACATGACAGGTTGTTACGAAGGGATAGAAAAGTACATAGCTTATTATCACCTTATAAATAGATTTGAGTTAGGATAGATGTTAGAATTAGTTTTAATAGGATAAGATAAGTACAAAAACAAAGAACTCTATAAAAAAGAACTGTTTAATGAACTCAAAAGTGACTTAGATTAAGTGAAATGGACAGGTAAAGACAAGTGTTGTATTTTCATAAAAATAACAAATAGTGGAAATAAAAAAGAGAAAGTGATATAGTGAACAGTATAGTAAAAACATTCATTTTCTAGAATTAGATATTAAAAACGGGTAAAAAACTTAAAGAGTTACCAAATAATTACATTTGTAATCATAGTAAATAAACAATGTTTATTTATGGACAATAATGTTGAATTGTAAAATGATTATAAATTATTAAGGAATCATATTAATCTTAAAAGATGTCTTTAATTATGTATATTTAAGTTTGTAAAGTAGGTAGGAAAGAAAACCTAAAGTTTATTTGTAAATTGGAAAATAAGTAAAAGTCACGTACGCCATTTATCATGCATCAATAGCTTTAAAAATGAAATTTGCAAACAAACTCAAATTAAAACATAAATTTGTTTATACCAAATGAAAAGCAAATAAATTTATAATAATTTTCATTTAATAACAAGGGCCAATATAAAGAAATAAACATAGGGTTTTATAAAAAGAAAATCAAAATATATCAAAATTGAAGTCATAAAATTTAACATAAATTTTTCTCAAGTGGCCTGGAAAGCATCCATTTTCATAAAAATTATTCATTTGTTTCAATGAGTATATAAGCAAAAAAAGCCCGAAAACGGCATCATTCACATAATTCAGTTGCTACCGAAAACTTAATAGTTTATTTTAATAAAAACAAATGAATGGTCAAACATCAACAAAGAAAGTATTCTAACCTCACTATTTTGACAGAAAGTAAACAAACGAAACAAAGTTAAGTTTCCAGTATAAATATAAAGTTAAATCATCAGAAAGTTTATAAAAGTGTTAATACAGAAACAATCAAGTTAAATACCTGTGTTAATGGTAATTAATCCAGACAATTAAAAGTAAACCAGCAATCAAAATCGACAAACGTCAACAAGTATATTTTTCGACACGTTCGATACTAACACCACACTAGAGGCAGCTTTGGACATTATTTATGGGAAGATTTACAAGTAAACCAAAGGGAAAACGAGATTATTTAGTTTTAGTATCCTTTTTTATAATGTTTATGACAAATAGTCATAGTTCATTTATATTGTTCCTGTAATAAGGTAAGAGTTTCTTTATGTATTGAAAAAGGATAGGAGAAATAAATATTGCCAACCTAACTCTAAAAGAAAGAATCATATTGCCAACGTTACTTTAAAAGAAACTATGAAATTGAGGCAAGACATAGATATAAATATTAAACATAATTATGAATTAAAAATATATGATTTAAGTTTTAAGAATAACAGCATTATTATCATTTTTTTTAAATATTTGTTATCAAAAATTAGTATTTATAATAAATAATTTATTTTTGAAAATTATTCAAATCTTTTATTTTGTATGTATGTCCAGATAAATGTATGAGATAAAAGCCAGAACTCAAAGGGATTGAGAGTTTCAGAAAGCCGGAGTTGACATACTTAAAACCCCACAGAATTAAAATTAATTGTAACGAATCTCGCTAAATATTATAACAAAAAAACAAAATACCATATATATAAAATATAATATAATATATTAACTATAATTAAAATGTATAATATAATTAATTCGTTCATTTTTATATATATATATATATATATATATATATATATATATATATATATATATATATATATATATATATATATATATATATTATATATATATATATATATATATATATATATATATATATATATATATATATATATATATATATATATATATATATATATATATATATATATATATATATATATATATATATATATATATATATATATATATATATATTTAATATAAAATATATATATATATATTATAATATATATATATATATATATATATATATATATATATATATATATATATATATATATATATATATATATATATATATTAATATATATATATATATATATATATATATATATATATATATATATATATATATATATATATATATATATATATATATATATATATATATATATATATATACAGGGGTCCCAAGTTCTGCACAAATGGGAATTTTTTTTTTTTTATTTCTCAAAAAATTTTTTCTTTATAAAAATTCTGCATGGTCCAAAAACCCAAAAAGTAACTGTCAGATATTAAATTTTTGCAGACGTATACGAGGTTTGTCAAAAAATATGATTTTGCCCAAGAGTAAACTACCTTTTTTTTTAACAATAT
>JAHBCN010022794.1:0-13059 GCA_019359885.1 Listronotus oregonensis
AAAATTCACAGTGCTATTTGATAAAACTGGGAAATATTAAAATTTTTCTTTTTTTCCACAAATTAAGACCATTACCCCCTTTTCAAAAATTTTAAAAAAAAAAAAGGGTTCTATACAAGTTTCCAGTGCTAAATTTTTTTAAAAAGACAAAAATTTTCCCCAAAATACAGGGTGCCATAGTTCGAGTGCATGGGGGATCTGGGAAACCGTAAGAGATACGAATTCGGTTAAATTATGGCAAAGTTCCCATTTAGGTGCCTAAAAAAAATGGAGTAGAAAGTTGTACCGATTTCCCCGGAGATCCCCAAAACGAAATTTGCTGATTTTTTTTTTAATTTTTTTCGAGTTATTTAAAGAGATAGGAAAAAACAAAAGACACTAAAAATGTGTTTTTTTTCGGTTCACGTCTTTAATTTTAAAGACGTAACATGTTGCCAAAGGGGGAAATATCTAAAGGTGGAGCTGAACAATTGTGGGAAAAAAGGATTTTCTTTGGGTAAAATTTTCCATGCCAATATTGATAGAATTTATCGGGAAAAAAATTTTAAGATAATTTCGGTTGTACCTTATTATGTTTTTCCATTTGGTTTTTTTAAAAAAGCGGGTAGGAGTAGTAAACAATACATTTTGAGGCGTTACTTGATTGGCTGTTGGGTGTCCAAAGGAACCAATAATGTCGAATTGGCGGCATTATTTTTTTTAACATATTGACCACACTTTTCTTATTTTCTTTTTTAGGTGATTTTTGAAAAAAGGTTCTTCTATTTTCTCACATAACTCCCTTCATTTTGGGAATTTCTCAGTTTTCTCATTAAGGATAAGGTAGGTTTGGGAGGTGAAAAATTTTGATTTTGGATTGGTTTGGAAAAATTAAAAGGGGATTTAAATGGTAATGGAAACTTTGGAAAATGTATTAAGAAAATTATTCTCTTTTATCAAAACCCCAATTAACCCCCTAAAAGTTTATAAAACTAAGCTTTTTTTTAAAACTGGATCAATTGATTTTTTTGGATAATAATGACATTTTTTCTATTATTGATTTTAAGTTATTTAACGGAAGAAGATTGGGGGGGATTTTATTTAAATATGAAAAGTCATTGCGTTAATAATTTGATTTAAATTATTCTTTAAACTTATAAGGGGTTAATTATTAAATTTAAAGCATTTATTATAATAATTTTTTTTTAATTTTTTTCAATTAGTTGTGTAATCGATATTATGTTTGTTTTTATTTAAAAAACTGTGATTAGTTTTTTTCTTTAAAAACTTTAGCAATTGACATTTGTTCTTTAAATTTTTTCCGAAGAGTTTTTTATTTTTTTAAGATGATTTAAAAAAATTAATTTTTCACCGTCTTCATGATCAATGTTCCAATAACCATTTATTTATGGTACCACCAATATTAATGAGCCCAAAATTTTTCCTAATATTAGGGGAATAGCTTCTAATAAATGCTCTTTTTTGGAAAGTAATGACCAAGTTTTTTTAGCCAACTCTTTTTTAATTTTTAACTGTTATTCTTTCTTTTATAATAAGATAACTTGAACTTAAGACTATTTTTAAGTTAAAGTTCACAAAATTTTTAATATAATTTTTTTAAAAAGGTTTATTTGAGATTATTTTTTATCTCCTAAAATATTGGTAAAATGAGATTTTTTAATTTTTGAATGGATGCTACTGTAAAAGATAATAAAAAAGGGTAATGAGAAACTAAGATAATTTTCATTTTTTAAACAAACGGGGAATTTTTAAATTAAATTTTTTACTTTTTTTAATATTATGCTTAGAAATTTTTTAAAGGGGGTTTTATTTTTTTGTGTTTGCGCAATTGGCTCAACCTTTTTAAAATTTATTGCTAATTTATCCCGTTTTTTTTGGATAAACTCTATTCCAGGTTTTAAAATTTTGGGGTTTTTATCTTTATTGATATTTTCAAGTTTTTCGTCTTTTTTTTTAAATTTAAAAGTCTCATTTATTTTTTTTTTTGTTTCTTTAATTTTTCTTTTATGATCAGAACATATTTCGACACAATATCTTGTTCTTGAATATCAAAAAATCTTTAATTAAAATGTCCGAAATTTTAACAAGAAGTTTTCTATTATCAGTGCTATTAATTTAAGTTTGATCATATTGAAGGCTATTGTTTGAAAATTTGGTTATTTTGTTCATTTTGTTCGTTTTGTGTAGTATTTCTTGATCTGAAAAATTTTGATCATCAGAGTAAGGTTCATACTCTGGTTCTTTCAAAAAAAAATTTTTAAATTCATTTTTTTTAAAGTCTGGGGAAGAACATCTCCTAACCCTTCGTTATTATAATTAGTATCAGGGGGGTATTCATAAGAAGGTTGTGATTTTTAATATTATGTAATTCTTCAGCAATAAAAATGGGTCTAGATTGAGCTTGAAAATAATTTGGTTGCCTATGAAAAGATGTATTTGGTTTTTGAGTAGTTTGTTTGTTATACTTTACATAGGGGGTTTGGGTTTTTGGGTTTTATGGTTCCTTTAGGTTTCCATAATTTGCGGGTTTACCGAAAACTTGTTGATTAGTAAAATATTTTTTTTGGAGGTAAATGTCTGGTTATTAGGCTGACTAGGAAAATTTTTGTTGGTTGATTAGAAAAATTTCTGTTGGGAAAAATATGTTGTTGCGAAATGAATTTTGAACCAAGGAATTTGGAAATTTGGTTTGGGTAAGTTATTTGTTAAATAATTAGATTGAGTGAAAATTAAAGTGGTTTTCTTCCTCTTAACCATTGAAAGAAAATTTTCTTCTTCTAACAAATATTGCATAGCCTTTTCAAGATTTTGTTGTTTTAACCAATGCTAATTGTATTTTGAAGGTAAATATTTTCAAAAAGGGCAAAAATCTTTCAGGTATATGGCAAGTTTTTCTAATTGATAATGCAATATCATTATTAATAGAAGAAATAATAAACTTAAGGTATTGACATCTTATTAAAAAAACTATAAGACTTTCTTTTGCCTGCGGCCATGTTGTAAGTTCCTGTAATAAACATGAAAAGGATTTTTGATCAAAAAAAAGAAATTTTAAGTAAATCTTTTACTTGTTGCCAAAGTTAACTCAACACGGCTTGAAATAATAGTCAGTGCTTTACCTTTAATTTGCTAATTATTGCCAAAAAATTAATTGAGAGGGTGTTATTATTATTTTTTTATTGGTTACTTCATCAAAGCTGCAATAAATTATTTATTGCATGGTTCACCACAAAATTTGGAATAATATCAAGAAAAGACGTACTTCTGAATAGTTTATTTTACATTTGCATGTGCCATTTGTTTAAGTTTTGATTAGGTAGTTGTTCGTCAGATATATCAATTTAGCCAATTTCTTAACAAAGTTTCAATGTCAGACTCAATATCAGAATCAGAATCCTTTGAATTAGTTTCTTTGAATATTTTTAACTCTTTGTCTATATTCACGATTTTTACGAGCTATCTCTTTATATTTTTTAAACATAAGATCAAAGAGAGAATAACTTATTCATTACAAAAAGGAAAAAAAATAAAAAAAGGAATTTTTGAAAGGAATGAGAAAAATAATCAAAAATGATCTTACTTGTTGCTTGTTGTTGTGTCACTAGTTGTACCAAAACGTGTTTTTCCGAAAGGGGGGAGGCAAAATTTTAAACTTGATGGTTGATGATGTGTTGCACCTTGTCTTGGAACTGTCCTCCCCACACTACTAGTCTCTTCTGTCAATTTTCGAATTTTCGGTTTTTTGATTTATTTTTTTTTTTGATCAGAATTTAGTCTACGGATATACGTTCGACGCAAACTGCTTGTTACCCAAAATTTTTGGGATATAAGCCCAAAAAATAAGGCCGCGAACGAAAAGGAATATACATTTCACTTTTCGAAACTGCGAATAAAACCCTAAAGTTTTAAAAATCACCAGTCAGTTAACGCGCTATCCCAAGGGCACTACACTTAACTGTTTGTACATTTTTTTTTTATCACTGCCGACTGCACCAATTACGTTGAGTTCCAGCAATCCAGGTTTCGTAGAAACTCCTCCGTTTTTTTTTTTTTTTTTTTTCTTTTGAAATTTGCCAATAAACTGCCAAGGGAAAACTATACAGGCTTAGAAAATTTATTGAATGGATAAATGAATGCAACTAACACTGGGACGTCTTACAATACACTGTAGTATTAATAACATTGTTACTCCTATTTATATATTTGAAAAGATAATAAAGAAATAAATTCTACTTCAAAAAAAACTCATATTGATAAATTACGGTATAAAACTATTTAGCGATTCACCCATAGATAACTTGTAAACATAATGCAGCATGTAAAAAAAAAAAAGATAAAGTCGAAATAAAGCTAGTGTGCATTTAGAGTTAATTATCATTTTAAATAGCATTCAAAGATAAACACTGAGAATTGTCTATATGCATATTCACCGGTTCTTATTTCTTTGGTATTACCAGTGGCGGCGTTAGGGTCTACATAACTATTTTACAACTTTCCACCCGGGATGTTGTTAGGCACCTAAATGGGCAACTTTGCCATAATTTAACTGACTTGCATTCTACGGTTTCCAAAATCCCCATGCATGCACTCGAATCTGTGGCACCCTGTATACGGATAACGTGACATTTCACTCCGAAACAACGTACTAAAATCAGCACAAACAAACGGGAAATTTACTTAGGCATTTGTTCAACAACAGAAAGGGGGGTTTAAAATGAAGTTTTAGAACATTGCCTTCACGTGGGGGTGTCTCTTTTTTGGGGGTCACGGAGAGAGCTTCCCAAACTATTTCACACTAGCAGCGTTTCTTTTCCAGGTTGACCTTGGCGGTACCAACATCCTTCTTGATACAATTCACCAACTCACACACGGGTCCATTATTTTGGTTTGTTGCCTTAGACTGCAAAATTTAAAAACTGTTCGTTGCTAACTTGATCTATTTCAAACGTCAAAACATTAACCTCCAAAAATAATAAACAAAGCATAAAAATTTAGCTCAATAAAAAGAAATTCACGTTAATCTAGGTAAAAAACAAAAGGTAATCAGTACCAGATCATTAACCTCTGGGGAAAATAAAATCAATAAAACCCCAAAATGCAAACAAAAGGGGAAAAAATTTAAACTATCCCTTGCGCTCCAGACAACACACAGTTTTAAACAAAAGAAAAACAAAATGATGGGCTACAACTGCTCCCCTTATTTTATATTTACCTACAAAAGTATTTATACATAAAATTATGCAAATATAAAAAATATTGTTACGTTGAATTTTAAAAGAACATATCGGGTTTCTTTGACAATAGTCATTAACTGTTCATCAAAAATGCTCGAAAATTTCAAAGGTGTGATTAAAATACTTTTCTAATGTTTTAATAATTTTACAGCTTTTGTTGATTTTTTTCCCGATTCATGTCGTATATTGATTATTTTTTCCCCATTTTGAATCCATGATTTTAATTTACCTTTTTAGCTCTGCTTTCTTTTCAAAAACTGCAAAAGGGTGATCATCCTCTTCGTCATCAGAGTCTGCAAATTCTTCATTGCCCTGTTTAATTTTTGACTGGCATGTGTCATTCTCCGACGAGTACGGCACACTTGTACTTTCTTCATCTTTTTTTTTTAACTTGGGACAGTCCACGAAGGCTGATGCCTAAGTACTAACGTACCGTGGGTGTCTTCAGTGTGGTGAGAGGGAGTTTGTTCACACGGGACTTAAATTTTTGAGATTGGGAGGAGAAGGAAAAACTTCTGCGGGCAGCAGGTTCCATAGTCTTGACACTCTAGGAATAAAAGAACGAAGAAAGCGGGAAGTTCGGGGCCTCTCTAACTGAACTGTAAAAGGATGCATAAAAGTTGCACTACGTGTTGCTCTGTTGGGGGCTGCCAGAGAAGGAATAATACTGGCCAATTCCTCTGAGCAGAAGCCGTGAAAATACCTATAGAAGAGCGACAGATCCCTACAGCTCGACGATGGGCAAGAAGAGGAAGCCTTTCTGTGAGCTTTGGGATCATAATAAGACGAACAGCTCTTTTTGAATGGAGTCCAGAATGCTAAGTGTTGTAGGGGACGCCATTCCCCAGACATGAGAACAATATTCCAAAGAGGGTCTGATTTGGGATACATACAGAGTGTACAGATTGGAAGAAGAGAAATTTTTTCTGGCTCGAAAGAGGAATCCAATCTTTTTTGAAGCTGCCGAAGCTATGGATGAAATGTGTTTGTGCCAGTTGAGGTTATTCTCAAAAGTAACGCCGACTAGATTAAACGACTCTTTGTTCTGCAGAACTTGGCCGCTCATATGTAAGGGATGGGCATTCGCAGACTTTTTTCGCGACAGCGAACATGACTGTGTTTTTGAGGCATTAAACTAAACACGATTTTTGGCGCCCCAATCCAAGATAAGTTTGAGGTCTTGTGAAAGAGATATCCGCATTGACCTGCATTGACCTTGCATTGATCTGAAGACAAAGATTCTTCATCATTTTTTTTCTTTACCGAAATCTCTGTACCCCCAGGTATTTCTCTTACCACTGCTGACCCCATGTCATCATCATTTCTATCATCTTCGTGTGTCAGTTCGTCAACTTCCGGCGGCAACGCCAAAATATCCGCTTCTATCTCTTCTCCGTAAAGATATTCCACTGCGTCCTCCAAATTTTTAATGTATTTTCTGCTCATTTTGGCAATATATTTTATATAGTACCTGAAATTAAAAAAAAAAGTTTATAACGCCCAGCGTCCTTATTTGAGGACAGGTGTGTTTGATAGGTTATATTTCATCAGTTTGAAACAATATTTACTTCAGCAAAATGTATTTTATAAACTACATAAAAATACTAATAAAATCACTTTATAGAAGTAACCTACCGTAATCCTGAAACAAACTGCAATTAAATATTTAACAGCCAGTGCACGTCTTTTAAAAAGTTAAAACAAAAAGCGTTGCCACGTGTATATCTTACTATTACCAAAATCAAAAACATACGTTACGGTTGGTGCTCGATGCAGACTCAACCTTCGACTGATGAAAACTTTATCCCGCGCGGTGCGACTCTCACTCCTCCCCACCTAAAAAACACTGTCTTCAAATGAGGACGCTGGGCGCTAATGGGTTAATGAGGACCAAAGCACCCTTGCAAGCTTCTCCTTATTTTTTTATCTTGTCCGTTGTTAAATCTCTGACCATATGTTTTGAACCAGCGTGTCCAAAACTGTTGTCGAATTTGTTATATGAGCTGGTAACGTGACAGTCGATTGATAGGTATTTAAGTGACGTTTGGTTCAGGCGTAGATTGTAAAGAACGTCCGATTAAAAAATGGGCAGGTGTCGGAGAAGAAAAGTCATTCGGATCAGTTGTTAATGGAGAGATAGGACAGGAATTCAATACAGCCTCTATCTGTGCGAACACAGTATATATCTCTTCCAAAGTTAAAATACTTACGCCCAACAAC
Source organism: Listronotus oregonensis (assembly GCA_019359885.1). Classification (NCBI taxonomy): domain Eukaryota; kingdom Metazoa; phylum Arthropoda; class Insecta; order Coleoptera; family Curculionidae; genus Listronotus; species Listronotus oregonensis. Next base: position 7,455 of record JAHBCN010022794.1, read on the forward strand.
ACGCTTGAGATGAAACTTACTAGATTTGATTCCCGCTTTCCAGAGGCCCCCAAAGTGTGGAGAGTTTACGGGAATGAATCGCCAGTCAATGCCTTCATTTGTACATGAGCCTACAACTTTATTGTTGTTATTTTGTGAAGAACTTAGCGAGCTCCTGTAGCTCCGCGTTGGCGTCTACGAAGTTGGTTCCGTTGTCGGAATAAATTCTTGTTGGTTTACCACGTCGACTTATAAAACGTTTTAAGGCTAATATAAACGTATCAGTTGATAAATCAGAGACTATTTTCAAATGAACCGCCTTTATCAAGAACAAACAATGCTAAGTAACATTTAACGATTTTGCGGCCTCGACCCTTCCTATCTTTTATGGAGAAAGGTCTCGCATAGTCAACACCACAAGTTTGAAATGGAAAACCAGATTCCAGACGTTTCTGCGGAAGATCACTTATCACTGGAGAAATATTTTTAGAATTATGTTTAAAACAGATTACGCACTGTCTAACTATAAGTTTTGCCAATTTTTGACCACCAATTGGCCAGAACGATTCTTTGATGTTGCCTAAAAGCATCTGTGGTCCAGCGTAAAGTAATTTTAGATGTTTGCTCCTAAAGATTATTTTACACAACTGATATTTCGCAGATATTATAACTGGGTGTTTCTTATTATAGTGACTCTTAAAAACCCACTGTTATCAAAGAGAGATTTAAACTGAAAAGTTTTCTTTGTGAGGTTATAGACTTACCGGTAGAAAGTAAAGAGATCTCTTCTGAAAATAGGTGGTTTTGAGATTGATTTAGCAGGAATAAAAACGCGTTTTCGATTTTATAAGCTGTTAAAACCCCGGTGTGTTTATTTGGTATGTTTTTAAAATTATACATAAACCAAAAAACATAGGCAGTAGCACGCTTTATTCGATTTAAACATGAGAAATGCTAAAATTGTATAATGGGTTCGCGAGTCTGTAAATCCAATGTTTAAGACTTTACTTCAGGAAGATTTTCTATTATGAATTTACATTCGGGCCAATGGTCTTCTGACTGAGAAAGCCACGAAGGTTCACAAGTTTTTAATTCGCGTGGCAATATACCGCAAGAGAGTGTATTTGCTGGATTATCTTTCGTAGAAATGTGTCGCCATACGCTAGAACCCTGGTTAACTCTTGTAATTTAGAAATTCTCTTAGCTAGAACGTTTTTTAAGGAGCTTGGAGAAAGTTCTAACCATCCTCAGACAATTCAAACCTTAAAGACTGTTTAACCTTTTTGGATAACCTCACCGATAACACTGCCCCGTATAGTTCGAATCTAGGTACGCTGATGACTAGAGAAGGGCAAATATGCATATAAATATGAATGAAATATGCGCATAAATATGCATGTAATTTACTTAAAATATGGAAGTATTTTTGAAAATATGCAAAACAAAATCTTGAAAAATACACTGTTTAATTGTTAATAATTTATTGATATAATAACAGTTATGTACCTATTTAACTAAAAAAATGAAATTAGCAGTGTAAAAACAATATACAATTAAATAATGCTGAAAATTTTCAAGCAAAATTTTTTTGTCTCCTATCAGAATATATATTTTTATAAATGAAAAAACTTCTTTCCACGTCAACTGACGTAATGGGGGCGTATTTTAAGCTAGCCACGATTTTGGGATCTATGTCTAAATCTATACAATCATCAAAATTTCCTATTAAAATATCTGCTACTTTAGAGATAAATTGGTAACCATTATTTTTTGTTAAAACAGTTTTAAATTTTTCAAAAATTTCTTCCCTAATTTTACCTTGACATTTCTGAAAGCTGATTCAGAGTCTCTTATTATTTGCATGCTTTCTGATAGTGGTAAACTAGATGCCTTCAATTGAGTTAGAGATTTAGAAAGAAAACCGTAATTGCTCCTTAGAAACGAAAGTTGTTACTTAATGTGCTTATTTTCGCATATTTCTTTGGCTTCTAAAAGCGATTGAGAAGAATTATCTTCCAAAACTGAAATTATTTCTTTTACCTGAGAAAAATTGTCTGCATAATAAATTGCAGCTTCTAGCCAAGTACCCCATCTTGTTACAACAGGTTGGGGTGGAAGAGAAGTGTTTGGCAGTCTTTTCTTAAAAAACTGTATTTGTATAGGAGCCTTAAGAAATACTTATTTAACACTGGAAATTAAAGTATTGACAAGTGAACATTTTTTTCTAATCTCCTCGGCAACCCTGTTTAGGCCATGTGCTAAGCATGTTGCATGTTTTAATTGTTGATAAAATATTTTAAAATTTTGTCCCGCCTTTACCACGTAAGGCGCTGCATCCGACAACAAAAGCAAGAGATTATCAGCGGGAACAGCGGCAGGAAGAAAAAGTGCTGCAAGTTCTTCTTGAATAAACCTAGTCACTGTAATAGCATTTGTTTTTTCCAATTGTTTTGACGCAATTAAATAGGATTTTGGTAACACTTTTTTACTAAGAACTCCGACCATTAAATGTGCGATATACCATCCCATAGAATCAGTACTTTCATCCATACGTAAATAAAAGTAGTTATTTCCAATGTTTAGTTTTATTTCTTCAAATACTGAAGAATGTAAACTACTCAGGTCAGTTCTTCTGGAATTTATCTCACTAGGAACATTAAATTTGTAATATTTTTGCAGGAATGAACAAAAATTTTCATTGCTTAGCTTCGACAATGGAATATTTGAGGCCACCAATGCCCGACATAAATCCTGGTTGAATACATGTTGTTCATCGAGCTTATTCTTATCGGTAGGTTGAAAACATTTTTGCAAAGATGACTGTGCTTTACCTCCGGATTTCAGTTTTTCTAGTTTTGCTCTTTGAGTAGGCGTTTTCGTTAGAACCTATTTCTATAACCTGATTATTATTTGATACATGAGGAACGATGTTGTTTAAGATTTGGTTACAATTAGAATGCCAGTTGCGCAATTCAAATCCTCATAAACGTAAAATATTTGATAATTCTAAAGCAGGACGAGACGTTTCAGCAATAGAGTTAGCACCAAAAAGTGCGTCGTCAACATAAAAGTCGTTTTTAAAAATATCGAAAATATCTGGATGTGATTAACCGAAGTCCAAAGCCATTTGAAAAAGACATCGTACTGCAAGAAATACGGCATTACTTGTTCCATAGGTGACCGTCAGAAGTTCGTACGTACCAAGTGGCTCAGATTTCTCATTTCGCCAAATAATTCTTGCAAGCATTGTTAATTAGAGGTAACAAGAACTTGCCGATACCTTTTGGCTATATCAGCCACGACTACGTATTTGTGCGATCTAAGACGCAAAAGTATAGAAATGAGATCATTTTGGATAGTAGGGCCCATCATTTGCAAATCGTTTACGCCGGCTCCACACATTGGGACCAAGGTTGGGGCCACCGTTTGCACCAACTTGACTATGTTCGTGGTGCATTTTTAATAGAGTGGCCATACATTGGCACCAAGCTCATTCCTTTGTGCACCGGGCAAACGTTAATATGTCTGGGGCCGGGCGTGAAAAAGAAATTGCATTGTGTGCGTTTGCAGTGATGACTACTAACAACTATATTATAAATTTAATTCTGCAAAAAAAAGACCTTTTAAAAGAAGATGGTGGGTTACAACTCTTCATAGGTTACGTAATCAGTAAGTATAAACCAATAATGATTTAAATTATAATTATTTTATAGTGCCTATGTACATACCTACTGCACATTACGAGTATCTTAATTTCTATTTTTGTTTCAGATATGATGGACGGCATTTATTAAATAACTTAAATCAAGAACCTTCAGGAGAATTTAATAATTTTTGCCGTATGTCTCCAGTAGATTTTAAGTATCTTCTGCGATTGATTGAACCTGAAATAAAGAAAAAGGATACTTTGTGGAGAAAAGCTATCCCTGCATAAGTACGATTGGCAGTTACATTGCGATTTCTTGCGACAGGAGCTTTAAAAGCCTTCATTTTCTTTTTAAAATCTCAAGCCATTGGTTATGTAAAGGTAGGTTGATATAGATAGGTTTGTTTATTAAATATCTATAACAACTTTTTATACTGAGCTTGATACTGAATAGAGAATACCAAAATTACGTAAACATAAACTCCTATAGATATTAATTTTTTAACAACATTTATTTCGAACATTTTGTTTATGAATTTAAATCATTGTGCGCCCTATCAAAAGCTTTACGCACTAGGTCATTTTGAATAATATGCGCTTTTGGTTCTGGTTGCAAAATATAAATATTGTTTTGATACGTGTATGGTGGACTACAATCTGTTAATGATGGTGATGGCAAAGGTTGTGGTACTGGTACCGACGGGGGAGCTGACATACTCTGAGGAGAGGGTGCTGCATAAAATGCAGTATATACTGACGACGTAGATGATCCACTTTGAGGAGATGGTGCTGTATAAAATTCATTGTGACTAACATATCTTGTTTATTAAACATTAGTGCATCTATTTCATCCATGATTTCTTCTTGACTTGCTTTATTGAACTTTTAAATTTTTTTTGAAAGAAGTTCACAGAACAATTCAACTTGATTTGGCTCACGTCTTGCAGATATATTGCTAATCATATTAAAAGCTTGATCCACCTGTTTCTTAGCTTGCGTCAGCTCAGGATTTCGTCGTTTTCTAGACGATGTAGAAATTGTTTCTGGATTACGATTCGGTGGTTCACTTTCAATATTTTCAGAAATTTTCGTAGCCTCGCTTTGCTCATCAGAAAACTGACATGTCTGAAACAAGGAAGATAGAAAAATAGTAAAATATTAAAATAAACACAAAATGTCTGAGAACAACCTTTCAAGCACTACAACTTTCCTTACATGCTTACATTTTTTTTCTACATTTAAGGGGGTGGGAAAATAATGATCACCCTGGCCGCAACGTTTTTTTTTTTAATTTTTTATTTTATTGTTCCAGCTGCCTACAAGGCTTTCCGTAGTTCGTGGATTTGAAAACGCTTGGCAATTTCCACATTGTTTGGGAGCTCTTGATGGCAAGCATATTATGCTACAAGCACCTGTCAACAGTGGATCTTTAATTATAAACATAACTTTAGCATCATATTGCTAGCAGTGGCTGACAGTGATTACTATTTTTTGTTTGCCGATGTTAGTACTCATGGACGTATGAGTGACGGTGGAGTTTTTAATGATACTTTACCGTATGAAAAAATTTAAAGAAATGACGCAAATTTCCCAGAAGCAATTCCTCCATCCGGAAGAAATGTGGCTGTGCCATACGTTTTTGTGGCCGATGCTGCATTTGCATTATCAGAAAAAATAATAAAACTTTTTACTGGCAGCCCACAGAGAATGTTTAATTAACAGCTATCACGTGCCCGGGTAGTAATTGAAAGCAATTGTGGAATTATGACATTGGTTTTTAGAGTATTGGGAAAACCTATGTTGCTGCAACCCCAAAAAGCCGCATTTATAACTTTAACCTGTGTAATACTGCATAACTTTTTAATGAAAAGCCCCTCACTCAAGAAAAAAAAAAAAAAAATATATATATATATATATATATATATATATATATATATATATATATATATATATATATATATATATATATATATATATATA
>JAHBCN010022795.1:0-13085 GCA_019359885.1 Listronotus oregonensis
TTTATTTTTAACTGATATTTACCTACCCCATTAAAAAAAAAATAAATTAAAAAATTTTTGGTCTATAATATTTAAATCTTTCACTTATATTTTTTTAATTTTTTTAGGACAAAATATATTACCAAAAGATGACGTAGGTATCTACGACTCCATCTTTTATAAAATGGATAACTGAAGCGTTACAATGAGGAAATAATGATTGATTTTTAACAAATTTTCTTTGAATGTATAATCCCAGATAAAGGCGTCTAAAGTTATTATATACCATTGATTGTTTTTCCAATAAGAAACGAGGTTTAACACATGAAGGAGAGATGGCTCTACCTGACCCGTATCAATACCGGTTTTCTAAAATATGCAAAATCTATAGATTTTTCTGGGATTTATTTAAAAACTAATGGTGGGACTTTTTGTAAAATGTGTGGGTTTCTTTTTTGTAAACTTTCAAAATTATTATTTTATTTAAAAAAGGTCAGTAAATGTTAAAAAAAATATTTTTAAGGACATTTTTTGCCTCATCTTTTGCCAAATTACAGTTGCCCTCTTTTCAAAGACGAGCAAGACTATCTATTTGTTACGATTTTTTTAAATACATTTTTTAAAGTTTTTTGTGCTTCTAGCAACAAACTTAATATCGTCTTTTATTTTTTAAAAACAATTATAAACCACCGGTGTTTTGGTTTATAAGGCTATGTAGTTTACTTTCTAATTAACGTATATTTTATTGTAAAGGGTTAGTTTGGATGTACTACAGGGCTTAGTGGTGGCACCAACTTAATTATTTATTTATATAACGACCTTATTACACGCAGGGTAATGCAATTTTTTTTGCTTTTTTTTTTTTGTATCGAAAAAAATATGCCAATCTTCACCCATTAGTTATAAGTTCTGCAGGACAAAGAGTTATTGAACCTTGACTGTGTTACTTCTAGAAATTCTCCTAATTTGCATAAACACACCTTAATCATGGTCACATTCTTCCGGTTTTCCCTATTAGCAAAATTTTAACAACTAATCTATTGTCATCTGGCAATTTTAACACTATTTTAACTCCTGGACATTTTTTGTTAAAGGAGCCGTTTTGCCAGAAAGAAATTTGTATTTTTGGTTACATACGCACGTCAATTCAATCTTTAATAATAAGACAATATGAATAATTTTTATTAAACAAAGTTAATAGAAAAAAAACCTACTTAAGCACTCGTGTCCGACATAATCTTTTAAAAAAATAAAATTAGAAACTTTCCTGATTTCCCAAAATTATTACAAAGTTTAAAAAACTTTTTTCATCACCTGCAAAATGGCGACTTTTTTGCTTTGCTTAGTTATGTTAACTTTTAGTTTAAACTTATTATTTTATTATTACAGACACAAAAGTTTACAGCTAATTGACAATATTAGTTTTTGAGAAAACATTTGACAAAAAAAGTTCAAGAAATAAAAAAAAATATATACAATACAATCAACAAGATTGCTTCTTTTATCCACTTATGGCTATATGCTGTTGATTCGTTGTAATTTTTAATATTTTCAGGCTTTACTCGAGTAGCATTCAGGAAAAGTTTTCGTTAAATTTGTAACAATGTAACCTATTGAACTATAAAAATAAAGAATTAAGGCTTACCATTTTGTTTAGAAGATTATTTATGGAAGTTTGCACGCAACGATACTTTTTATGTGATAAATAATTATTACTCTTGGCTATAATTGCTATTTGGGTATTTTCTTCTTTCTTTATAAAATAATTTTTAATAAACATTATCAGAAGTGAAAAGGGTTTAGTGACAAGTCATATTATTGACTCTGACAGTCAAACCATAAATAGCACGGTAACAGCAACAGCAACCAAACGTTAGGTTTATAAATCTAAAGTATAAATTTTTACTTTTGTATAGCCGACCGCCATTTCACTAAGAAACTTATTTTTGTAGAGTGACTACAGATCAAAAAATATTAAATTTGATATGCATCTTTTTAAAGATATTTATTTATTTATTTACTTAACGGACACACCATATTTACATTTACTTACAATAAAGTTAAAAACATAACTTTAAATATTGCCAATATTTTCTGACACTATCATTAGCATCCCAGAATCAGACCTCCCAAAAATACTTCTGAAAGAATTAACAGGAAGGCAAAAAAGTCTAAGTTAGGGAAACTATTTACAGATATAACGATCCTGTTTAGGATCATATTCTGAGCATGTGAGGTATTATAATACTTGGAAGACAACAGTGGTCACATTCTTAAACTTCTAGGTGGTATATAGAAGTCAATACTACCCAATATGTCGGGTAATGTTATGATGTTTTGTATTACTTTATAAAAAAACGTGTTACTCAAAATATTGTCTGCGGTCTTCTAGCTTTGTTATCCCATGATATGCCCTCACCTCATCCAAGCTTAACAACAAACCTCCCTGCGCCATACAGAACCTCAAGTATTTTTAAAATTTCACTTTAGTTTTAAACGTTTTTTATGTATCTCGTTATAGGGACTCTAAACTAAGCAACAATACTCCAATGCAAAGCGCATATAACTTACAAATAACATTTTTAAACCACACAGATTATTAAACTTATTCGACATTCTTTTGATAATACCTAATATACGATTGCTATGTTTTATAGTGATTCGTATAAAGGAGTCCACTATCCAGCCACACTTCCAAATCTCTTATCATATTCAACCTTCGCAGTTCAGCGTTCAGCACCTCCAATATTGTACTTAAAATCTTTTACATACCTTTTGCGACTAAATATGATGTATCAGCACTTTCAGCTTCAGATTATTTTTAAGCATCATTCCGCCAGACTATCCAAGTCCCTTTGCAGTGACTCGCAATCCTCATCAGACCTGATAATTTTATAGAGTTTTACGTTGTAAGCATATGAAAGATATTTAAAGTTAAAATATTGTCCAATGTCGTTCACCAGCAGCTAAAACAGCTTCGGGCCCCAGTGACTTTCCTGTGGCACACCCGAGACGACGTCAATCCTTGATGAAAGAAAGCCAGACATTCTAACTTGCAATGTTCTCCTCTGAACGTTTAAGGATATCCATGAGTAAAATGGTTCTCTTACGCCAAAAGATCTTAGTTTATTCATCAAGGCACTTTGATCCAATAAATCAAATGCCTGGCTAAAGTCTGTATAGACTGCATGTACCTCAAAACCATCATTCATGGCTGCTAATGAAGTTTCTGTACAGAAAAGAATTCGTCTCGGTGAAACGACCCTCCTCAAACCCATACTGTTCTTCAATGATAATATTTTTTTAGTCCTTAATAAAGGCATGACCGTCACCTCCATCACTTTCGGAATAGCAGACTGTGCGACTATAGCCCTATAATTTTTGATATCGCAGTTGTGTCCTCCCTTAAGGATGGTTGTGACAAACGAGTGTTTCCATTTGTTGGAAAAAAACCATTAGAGAGAGAGATCTGTTGAAGATAAAGGAGAGCGGCACAATGAGGTAACATTTTTATAAATGACACTCTAGGGCAGCTATAACAATAAAAGAACAAAAGTAATAGATTTATAGGTTATGGCAGGTAAACTCATAATTTTTAGGAAACAAACGGATGGTATGCAAGATATTTGATTTTAACGCTACCTGAAATTACCTAACCATTAAATAAATGCAATTTAATTTACGGAAATTTAACCGATTTCCTTTTTTTTACGTTCTTATAATGATGTTTTATTTGTTAAATTGCTAAAAGCATTTAAGTTTATTTTCTAATTATCATTAAGTGCATACGCTATTTGTAAAATTCTTCCTATAACGGGTGGTGCGTCGCCGAGAGAAACATAGGAAATCCCATGTAAACTTTAAGGGTGTCAATAATTGGCTCCCCTGTACATTTTACAGAAAAAATGTAAGATAACTTTTTAAACCAATCTGACAATCCCTCGTGCCAAGTTTTAATAAATTTTAATAAGCGAATGTTGAATTATTCAATTAAATGTAATTGCAAAATTACCAAATTTTCGATTCAGGTAAAACCAAACAGACACCAGTAAAATGAATATTGTTCCTGACATAAGGAAAAGTTTCAATAAATCAGTGACAGTCAGTATTTGAAAAAAAATATTAATTATTCAATCGACGAAAAAGTCTACGTAATTAAGTGAAATTATGCGGGAAACAATTTTAGTGCAGTATCTGAAATGTTTTCAGTTTATTTCCCACCAAACTCATTCCGTTCATTTCAACTATTAAGCATATTGTCAGTAAGTTCGAGTCCAAAGGAACCGTAATAAATAATTGTAAATGTTCAACTCATTTCGAAAATAGAGCTGAAGAAAGAGAGAGCAGAGATCTTAATATAGGAACTTTTTAAGAAATATTTGTTTCACCGATGAATGTTCATTCACCCTCAACAATGAACCAAATGTTCAGAATTGCCGGAATTGGAGCCAAGAAAATAAACATTGCTTTGTTCATACTCGGACACATTATCCCCAAGAAAAATGTATTCGTGGGAATTATCGGACACCATATTATTGGAAATTTCGCACTATCAACTTAGCAACGTTAGAAATGAATTTCATGATCGGTTGGGATATTGTTTAGCTGTTTATGGGGGGTTATTTAAACATTTGATTAATTAATGTTTTCATGTAATTCTCTATTATTTGTTAAAGATATATTGTATTTTATTTCACTTTATTTTTCTACACCTATTAAAATAATAAAAGTTTAGTTCTCTTTTTTTCGGTTCTAGTTTTGATCTTCTGAGATAAACATTTACAATTATTTATTGCGATGGCTTTGGACTCGAATTTACTGACAATACGTTTAATGTTTGAAATGGACCAGATAGGCTTAATGGAAAAATAAATTGAAGATATTTTTAAGATACTGCTATTGGTTCAATTAAATTCTTGTTTGATAAAATTATTTTTTTAATGATCGTAATAATTGTTATATGTTAAACTTAATTGTTATATTAAATAAAAGGTTTGATAAAACAAAAAAACATTTCTTGTATTCGGCTGTACGTCAGATTTGACAAAGCCTTATAACAAATTGTTTGCTGGTGGCTGGTGTCTGTTTGGTTTTACCCGAACCGAAAATTTGGTAGTTTTGCAATTACATTTAATTGAATAATTCATGATTCGCTTATAAACATTTTTTGAATCTTGGCACGAGGGTTTGTCAGATGGTCTCTTAAAAAAGTTATCTTACATGTTTTCTGCAAAATGTACAGGAAAGCCAATAATTAACCCCCTTAAAACTTACATGGGATTTCCTATGTTTCGCTCGGCGACGCACCACCCGATATAATATATTTTTGATGCTCTTTTGTGCGTTTGGTATATGATCTGTAAGTTTTAGGCACACGGAACCTATAACATTGGACAATAAAAACAAAGATATATCAGCACAGTTTTATTACAAAAAGTGTATAATCGGGGTTAACAATTTTAGAAAATTTGAAAAAAATCTAACAGAACCAAACTCAGTCATAGGACAATTAATATACTTTTCACATTAGATTTTACAATTTATTAATCCTCTATGAACAGTTTCACAACATAGAAAAATATTTATATCTATATTACAAAATCATCTCTTGCCTTAATTAAGGATTTCAAGGCACCTTTACAAACTAAAAATTTAACTAAATCCACGACAGCTGTCAAGTTAAGTCAAGATTTTTATAAGAATTAGCTGTAATGCTCCTAAAACCAAAACATTAATAATTAAAAATACTATATTCTAATGTTGACTGGGTGATAGCTTATAAATATAATATAAAAAAGCTTAATTTTGTAATATTTTTTTCTAATGCTAATAAAATGATAATTATTTTTTTTTATTTTTAATGTGTTTTTACGTGACATTAAATATTTTCTGATTTGTAAACTTTATCGTCCCATTGGTTACCAAATATATTAGTACATTTATTGGTTATGTTAAGAAGAATATGAAGTAAATAACCTTCCCGGTGGCTCGGTTTTAATAAACGCAACAAACATTTGAATCAGTAAAAATTGTAACACACATTTAATAAACTTTTGTGAACATACTAACTATACCAGACAGAGTTGGTAAACTTTTTGCATAAAAAGAATCTTGTTCTATTTGATTTAACAAAAGGTTTTCCAGTTGGAATAAATTTACCTACTATGAAATTAAAAATTGTAAAAATCTTTTACGACTTATACAAATAAAATTTTTAGATGTCATACGAAATGTAATGTAAGTTACTTTATCCTTCCCTTTAATCAAATAAAGTTTAATGTTTTTTTTTTAAGGTTTTCTCTAATAAAAATTTAGGCATATGGTTCTATTAGTTCCTTAAAGTTAAAAATCTCATTAGAAACCCCTAAGTTCACCCAAATATTTTTCTAGTCATGGGCATCCAATCACTAAAAAATAAATAACATAAAATTGATTTATCTTGTTCGTCAACATTAAAAATGTATTATTTTTAAATAACGATCTTTGAAAAATTGAAAAAAAAAAAAACACCAAGCAAAATTTTTTGTAGAACCAATTTGGCCACGTGGATTATCTAACCTATTTGCTAAAGGATTTATACATCAAGACATTTATTATAAACATTAGTTTAGCAATATACTAATAAATATTACAGATATGCTAGCCAAAACATAAGTAATAAAAAGTCTTAAGGAACTGGTCAATTAAATATGTAAATTTCTAATAATTTTTTGTTTACAAAAATAGCATTAAGTATTTTCTTTAAAAGCAGATTTTGACGGGCAAATTATTGTATTGTTAAAAAAACTATTTTAAGATTTCAGATTTGTTCTTCTTTTCCCTTAGGTAAAAAATATTAAACATGTGTAAGAATTCCTTTGCTAAATTTTTTGTTCAGGTTTGAAAAAAAAAGCGTCACAGAAATTTTATGCTTTGGTCACCGTATCAGTAAAGTGTTAAGATAGGAGTTGTGTGATGTTAAAAAAATATTTAGAAATCTATTACGTTTATTTTGTTTTGATTTATTAAAGTTAAAGTCAAAGAATAATAAAAAAGATACAGAAAGATTTATTAAGAAAAATAATTCATGTATTTTCATTTGTTTCGGAAAGAGTTTGACTTATTCTTAAAAGGTTAAAATAATATCGATAATTTTAAGTTTTGATTTTCGCAAAACCAAAAAGGTATTTAATATCATTTGAAAAGTAAATGTTTTTATTATTTTTTGCCATTTCTATAGTAAAAGTAAGGGAAAGAGTGGTAGAAATATGTTTTTTTAATAAAACAAAAACTGGCTGTAGAATATTAATCATCAAAAAAGTTTGATTTACAGCTAAATGGCCAACTTTTGCACTTGTTTAGTGTATTAAATTGACTTAGGATTCTTCTAATTTTTGATAAGTATTATAAAAATTGTCTATGAAAAATTTAATTTTAACTTCAATTTCTATTTATGTGCCACTCTGTCCAGTTATTGTTTTTTTTTTAATACGCAAAATGAAAATAAATTAAATAATAAATAACTCTATTAAGTAAGTAAATTGTTTTTTTTTTCTAAATATTATACAGGGTGTCCCAGAAGTATTGGGACACAAAGCAACACAGTTTCCAGGGCGAAATAATAAAAAATTTAAAATTTCCTTGTTCGAAAGGAGATACAGGCCACGCCAATTAAAAATCTCCAAAAACCCCTCTAACCCCTACAAAATCACCCTCAAATCCCTAGTGACTTTTAAGGCTGATTTTGGTCGGGTTAGAGGGATTTTTGGGTTTTGTACCCGTGGAGACTTTTGATCGGCGTGTTAAAAACCATTACTTTGCAAAGTTTAAAAAGAATTGGCCGAAAACCATTTTTCATAGGAAAATTGTGGGGTCCTTAAAAATACATTTATCTCGAAAACACTTGCTCCTAAAGACTTAAATAGAGTATACATTTTTGACGCAGAGGGAATTATAGTAACTTACTTTTTAATAAACAGGTCAATATAATAAGCTTAAAAAAAGTTATGCCATCTAAAACAAGGGGGGTAGGCCGTAGCTGGCGCCCTCTACCAGCAACATCAATAGTACGGACGAATTTGAATTTCTCGCCTCAAAAAACCCCCAAACCCTCAAATTTGTACCGCTATGTCATTTAGTTAAGAAATTATTACGAAAAAAAGAAAACAAAATTAAAAGTTTGACAACCTATATCTTAGTTATTATCAACTTTGGAATAAGGTAAGTTTACGTTAATTGCATTATTTCGACCTAAGGAATCTGCTGTTGCTCTGTGTCCCATTACTTCTGGGACACCCTGTATAACGTATATCAAATAGTCAACTTACATTTTTTGTGCGCTTACAATTGAAAAATAAAAACTATTATTAAATCTAATTTAAAGACCATAAGCGTTATATTTGCTTAAAAGTGTCAGATAATGTTATGGTTTTAATAACACTAACATCTTGTCCTGTCATTGCCTTTATTTGTTAATTGGTGTACAACGTTTCGGCTAGTGATGCATATTCAACGGTTTTCACTTAAAAACAGTTGGAGATACATAATGAACAAATTAAGGAAATGAAAGTCTAAGATTTTAGTGTTATTGATAAGTGTTTTATGTTAACTCATTAATATTTTTATTCCTAAATATATAAATTTTATGTAACCAGTACCTTGAGACATAAAAACTACAACAAAAAAGAATACTGTGGATCAAAAGCAACATCACAAAAGTCACAAATATAAAGCTTTTTAAATCAAAGATGGAAAAGTTTTTAAGCCCCTGAATTTGGTAAATACAATATTTTTTTTAAAAACCCGATCCTTTAACATATTTTACAGGTTTTTCCTAATCCAAAAGTTTTAAAAAAAAAATATAAAACTCCAAAAATAAAAAAATTTTTAATTTTTTTATTAGACATACCGATGATCGATCCATAATCATTTTGTACAAATTTTTTTAAAAAATAGTATTTTTGACACACTGGGAAGACTAATTTACCTAAAAAAAGTACACCTGTTAGGTGTATCTAAAAATATCATTCGCTTGTATTTATAAGGTAATGGGGGAATCCCCCCTTCCACCAACAACCAGACCAACACATCTTTACTATTTTTTGGGGGGTTCTAAATTGCTTTCATACCTAATATAAGAAAAAAAATAATTACTTTTAGAGCTATATAATCCCAATCCCTTTTGTAAACAAAAAAAAACAAAAAAAAAAAGAATTGTATAGTTAACAAAAAAAAAAATTTTAAAAAAAAATGCCTTGTGTAATTACAAAATTTTTTAACACAAATATTTTTTATACAGGAAGCATAAAATTCCTTGGGACCATCTTTGATTCAAACACTAACTAGCATGAAAACTTTTTTTTAAGGACTTTATTAAAAAAAAAAAATATATTCGTTAAAAAAAAAATGATTGTAAACATTAAGTCACATACGGGTACTTTTCCCATGCTTTTTAAAAAAAATTTTTGGGGGGTTAAATACATTAAGGGGGAAAATTTTTTAAAGTCAAAATAGATTCAAACGATTATTCTGAGTATCACAGAATGAACACTACATCTAATGGTTTTGTTTTTTTGGCACAAAAATTAGTTTAGTTATATTGCGGCCTAAAAGTGAAGAAATGTCTGAAAAACAGAATATGTTTCTTTAATTATTAAGTTTTATTATCTTTTTTATATATTTTCCACTATTTTGTATAAAGACCCTGTAACAAAAGTTTTTTGTATGTTTTTTTTTTCCCCTTGTTCTTGTAAGTGATCTATCAGCAAGCATGTCACATTATTTTTAAAGCACAAACTTAATGCCCAAGAAAAATTTTATTTATATTCAAAAAAAAAAATAGCATATGATACAATTTTTTTTGAAAGACGCTGAAAAAGATTAAATACACTTGCCTGTCAGTTTTCTTGAAAAGATATAGAATTTTTTTGCTAAGATAAAATCATTATTATCTACTACTTTCAGACCAATATAACTATTAACTAAATTTTAAAAACCCCCGTCGGCTCGTATAAAAAGTTCTTAAGAGTTTTTTTAATAATGAGGAGGTCTTAAAAGAATCTTAAAATACAGTATTAAAATAGTCAACTTTTCTTTTTTCCATTCTTTTAAGACATCCCTGACGAAGGTTTTTTTCGGTTGGAAACGCTTCCGCTTTTCGTGAAGGCTCGAATTACCCCTTGAGACTTAATGGAAGTTTCTGCTTCAACAACTGAAAAATTTTGGGGTACTCCTATATTGTCAATATCTTTTACAAACATAGGCTCGGTGTTTTCTACCCTACTACTATATCGTTGTTTTTCTGTGTTTTTTTTTTACGACTGGTTGCGTTTTCTTCTCATTTTCATCTACATTTTTTTCGACACTATTTTGTTTTTTTTTTTGACCCCCCACGTCTTCATTTAGATGTAACTTTCCAATAGGGGTTTTTTAACTATGTTTAGATGTTTAATTATATAGTCCTCTTCAGGGGCAAGTCGATGAGCTTCTTCAAGACATTTTTTTAGCTTTTCCTTTTTTTCTCTCCACGTGGACCACGCAGAGATTGTGAAGACCTTTTATGTTTTTGGGGGTTTTTTTCAAGGATTTTTCTGTAACACTAACAAGAGAAAAATAAATTTTTTAAAAAAATTTTTTTTTCAAAAAAAATTTGCCGGCGGAAAATAAACTTTGTCGGCAAAAAAGCAGATTGCTTTCTTTAAAATTTTTAAAAATTCCACTGCCATTGAACAAAAACAAAATTTAATTAGTTTTGTTTTTTTGAAAAAAAAACTTTTTTAAAAAAATTTTTAAATTTAAAGGGAAAAATTTGTGAGTGGAAAAAAAAAATTTTTAGGGATTAATAAGAAATAAAAAGGAATTTCGTAATCCTGAGAGAAGTTAAATAAATTAAAAAAATTAAAAGGGGGAACTACTTAAAAAAAAAAATGGTTTAATAAATTTTATTTTTTTTAATATTGATCAAATACAGCACGCCGTAATTTTTATTAATTTTAAAAAAAAAAAAACAACAATTTTTTTTTGAAGTCACAAATCGTACCGGGGGTTTATCCTTATAGATTATTGAAAAAAAGAAAATAAAAACTAACAAGGAACGAATTTTTTTTAAAAAAAAATTTTTTTAAAAAATTATGGTTTTTTGTAGAAGAGAAAAAATTTTTAAAGGGGTTGCGATTTGAGAGCGGGGGGAAATCATCATTTTAAAAAAATTTTTAAAATTTAAATTTTTTAAATTTTTGCATTTTTTTGCAAAAATATTTAGAGAAAAATTTTTTTAAAAAAAAAAAAATAAATGCAAAAAAAAACCCAAAAAAAAACCCCCTTTTTTTTACCACTTTTTTTTCGCAAGATAGGTATAGGCTTTGCCTACAAAAAAAAAAATGACGCTTTTTTTAAAAAACCCCAAAATAAGCTTTCGGATTAAGCCTTATCTGGCGGGATGTACGAGACGAAAGGGGGGGTTTTTGCTAGAAATCATTTGTAAATATGTATATAACAAGAATCGAGATGTGCTTTTTTTTCAGAAAGGTGCTTAACATTTGTTAAATATACTAAGGGTAAAAATCAAATTTTAAAAATTTTTTTTACTTCAACTACCTATAGCTTTTAAAAAAAATTTTTTCCCTAAAAAAGTTTTTTATTTAATTTTTATAAGATAGAATTGCCCAAAATCGTAAATTATGTCAAGCCTGTTTTAAAGAAGCAAAAACAAAAAAAAAAAGCGTAGTTTTTACATGATTTTTTGAATTCTTTAGATTTTTTTAAGAAGCTGCATATTCAGCTGAAAAAAAACACTTTCGATACCTCTTATTGAATTTTTAATTTGGGTTTTTATTTTTTCGCAAATTTGTTTTCAAACTTTAATTTTTCTAAAAAAAACAAGTTTTCGTGCAAAAATGATATTTTTCTAGAGTTTCAAAAATGCTGAAAAAGATTATCTTAAATGATTCTAGGAAATTTTTGTAAAACCAAATTTTTCCTGCACCTCTTATGGATTAAAAAATTTTTTGCGTAAAAAATTTCGGAACATTATGGCCGTTTGTAGGAATAATAGGAAATAATAAAAATATGTTGCCCCTCATTTTCACGTAGACAGTCTTGTGGGAGTTATTAAGGAAATATTTTTTCCTTGTTTTTTTTTTGTTTATTGCTATTTTGCAATAAGCCTAATACATTTTGCGATTTCTAACTAATCCTATCCTATAGGATATTTAGTAAGGACTCTTTTATTTTTATGGGCAATTTAATTAAAACGATTTGTTTACGTTTTTTTTTTATATATTTTGCCCATTTAACAAATGTTCTGGGCCTTTCTGAAGGTGAAAACATATTTTGATTTGTTAATACATCTTTCTAAAGAGTTTTCAACAAAAACATACCTGCCACCTCCTACTTTTTTACAAATAGGGCTTGGTCTATTTGTTAAAGAAATTTGGGAAATATGAATTTTTAAATTTTAAAACTTTTCAAAAATTTTTGCTGATTTTTTCTTTAATAACCTATTATACCTATTAATTTTTTATAAACAAAATGCATTTTTATCCAGAAAAAAGTGTTTATAATATTTGTTAAGACTAAAATATAGTTTATTTAGTAATCATATTTTTTAAGCACAGCCATAAAACTAAGTTAAAGTCCACTTGAATGAAGTTGAAAGTATACGAAAACTAGCTCAATACCTTTTTCTACCTGCCAGCCAAATAGTTTGTGAATGTTTAAAAAGCTGTCAAATAAACTGTGAGTAAAGGAAATTTGGTATAAAATATTGCATTTTTTGTAAAAACTGCGCAAAAGTAAATTGCCAAAATGCAAGCAATCCTGAAATATCTAAAGAGGGCATAAATAAAAATATAGACCAAAAAATAAACACTGCTCAATAGTTTTTAAGTTGTTTTAAATTTGTTTTACCTTATTTATTAAATAAAATTTTTGTGTTTTATAAATGTATAAATAAAAATAAGTATTCAAACTAAAACCACTTAAAAATTTAACAAAAAAATAAAAATTATTATGGTACAATATTATTTTAAATAACTTTATAAAACAAACTTGTTTTTAAATTAAAATAATTTTTGCTCCTAAAAATTAAAAAACCCCCCCAATAAATGTAAAAAAAAAAACCAATAAAA
>JAHBCN010022796.1:0-13274 GCA_019359885.1 Listronotus oregonensis
AAGGGGTTGCAATTCTGATGGTTCTTTAAAAAAATAAATAAATTACCACAATTAATGAAAGTTAATAAAAATACAAAAACAGTTAAAAAAACTGTAATTAAAATCATACACATGGCTATGTTACAAATATTTGGGTTTATTTAAAGAGAAATTGCATGCGACGATCTTTAACTTCAGCAAATTTATCATTTACTTTCTGGTTAAAATCGGCTTTCAATTAAGTTTTTTCTTTAGAAAGCAATTAAACTTTGCACCGAATTCATTTTGAATTCTGAATAGTGTATTTAAGCACCGCGCAATAACCAAAATAACAAATTATACTTCAATAAATCGTAAATCAGCCTGCGAGATAAACAAAGGTTTGCACTCGGACTGCAAACCGCATGGTGCTTATGAGACTAAATTCAGCGCCCAATGCCAAGATAGGCAACTCCATATACTTACGCGTACTCGTAATGAATCCAATTGAAGCGCCTTTCCAGCCTGCCGTTTTGTGCACGCAACGAAGCACCTGTGCGCCTATATTCTCCAAGCAGACGTTCCAGCCAAGTTTTTGACTTTGCGTCCGACGCGCAATAAGTGCTTCCCCTTTCCCTGAAGGACCTACCTTCATTTCGGGTTCGAAGCCCAAAAACGTTTTTAAAGGTTAGGTAAAAGTAAATTCGTTTGTCACGTTCCATGTGGCGTTTAAAGCACGAAGACTAAAGCCATTAAGGTAATGCGCTTCAAACGCAGAACAGAAGGCAGCTGGGACTCGAAAATATAAGAAAGAAATGTCAAAAAGGATCATGTTCTTGTTGCATTTAAGGTAATCATGTTTGTCACTGTTTTGAAAGATGAAAGAATTCAAAAAATTTGCTTACAATCGGGCCCTGGAAAGCGACTTGGGTTTGCATTTTGATGGCAACCATAGCATCGGCTTCGAGGATGCGACGTGCGATTAAATTAATGATATTTTAGCGAAAGTAGTCAAGTTATTTTAATAATTTGGCTGCTATTTCCAGATAATATAAATATAGATTTTTACATAAATTAAAAAAAAAAAAATGTTTAACTATGTAATGATTAAAATATATTTTTTAAAATTTAATTTTAAACCTTTTTTTGGGGGTTGCGAAAACCTGCAAACCTAAGGAAAAGCCGCCACTGATACGTACCCTCCTGTAAATATGCGACTTATAAATAAAAAATCGAATAATGAATAGACAAAACACAATACGTAATGAAGTGATTTCTTTTACCAATCAGCAGTGGTGGCTCGTCTATAAGGACGAAAGGTCTCCGAAATAAAATGTAAAGGAGTAATAAATCAAAAATAATATTTTGTGTAAGATCAATCAATCCAAAAAATTATAAATATAATGTAAATAGTTTTATTTTTAACTTTATTAATTTTCGTTGTGACTTGCCTAACATTCAGTTTAGGTCGCTCGAATTCCTTACCGATGTTTTACGTAGCGGGAATTATTTTCGTCCCGCCCTGACCGTCTACCTTAACCTGCAGCCGCTGCGCCGTATTCCTCACCACACCAGCGAGCCCTTTCACACCTCACTGGCGAACTTCTTATGGGGATACTGGAAACAGTGACATTTGACAATTATGACATTGCCAAGGTATAGGTATATTTCTATATTTAGCTTTGTAGTAAATTTCTAAATGGCGACTCGTCGTTTTTTTTTCAACCAATGAGAAGTGAGAATTATTATATCCTTTTTTAACGCTGATCCCCATGTTTGCGTCGGCCATTTTTTTGTTGTAATTGTAAAATTAGGCTAAAGTTATAAAACATTATAAAATAAAATTTTATACTTAAACTCATGGAGACTAGAGACTAGATATCTAATCTCATACTAAAACAAATCCTAAAATATTACATAACGTCGATGTTCAGTAAATATCGATGGCATCGATGTTGGCTACCGATGTTAACATCGATGATAAATATCGATATTTGTTGTCGATGTCCCATCACTAAACTACAGTGAACAGTGACTTGATTGATTGATTGTTCCGTTTTTTGGCTTTGATTTCTTCCAGGAAATCGTTTGCCAGCTCTTCCCTTTCCAGACACACGTTGCGGGCAACGTGAGCTTTCCCAGGCTTCGTCAGTGGAATTTCTGGATTGTCGGGCTCGAATTGATTTTCTTATCTGTGCAAGGCACAAAAAATGGCGGTCCGACCAGGAACTGCTACTGGTATCACGCATAACCTTTTCTGGTCAGTACGCCCTTCCTGCTGAGCGCGCAACTATCTTCCGCCATTAGGAAAATTCCTCGTGCGTGGGGCTCCAGAAGAAACAGGTATAGGAATCTTCGTTCACAGCGCTTAGCCCCAGAAGAAGGACTCCATCGTTTGACTTAGTTTTTCCGATCTCCGATGGTAAAAGCTGTTGATGCAGCGCCTTCAGCTGCCTTCCCGGAAAAACTATGTAGATTTCTTATCGCGAGCACTTCACTGATCGGAGATTAAACCACAGAATAAAAAAGGGTTAGGATTAAACAGGAACTAAACAGTGACTTTTAAATCTACTGTAGCCCAGACTGCTTGCTGTCGCCATCTCTGTGGCCATCATATAAATCTCTTATCTCTGGAGGCCAACGTTTAATTTATTTTTTTGTTTTGTGGTAATCGCAATACTATGTCTTTGGTCGTTTAATCATCTTTCCTTATCCCCTTACGATACAAATTATTAAAGTACCTACTCAAGGTATTTAGATAGGTTTGAAATAAATTAGTTTATTTCAGCAAGCTTCCATATTGTAAGTGTGAGAAATACCACCCGATATTTATATAACAACAAAAATAAGATAATTTTTTATCTTTTGATAAATTTTAGATATAAATCTACAAAACGAGGTAATGTAACATTAGGATTTTTAAATTCAACAGGTATAAGCTGCGGTGTCCGAGTGGTTAAGGAGATGGACTTGAAATCCATTGGGCTCTGCCCGCACAGGTTCGAATCCTGTCCGCAGCGTAATACTTTTTTATATTTTTTTCGTTAATATAAATTAAAATAATATAACTTATCTCATGGTTTAACTGGGCTAAGAGTTAAGTTTTTGATTATTTATTTTTGGAAACATCACGTCGCATCGTTTGGACTCAAGTGTGTTATTCTATTATTGAAAAATCAAAATTATTGAAGAAATACCTCAAAGGGAGGCTTGCAGAACACCTCCTTATGTCCAACCCAGGGGGTGAAGACCACCCCCAAGAATCTATCATTGACAAACTAAATTATTTAGTCGACTGCAGTGGACTTACAGTAAAAGGCTATGCGAAACATCACTTCGAAACCTGCGAAAAATGCGATAAAATCATAAAGAAAAGCACACAAAACATCAGAATAACGAACCACATAATAATAGTTCACAAAAAGAAACTAGATGGTACTCTGAACTAAAAATAAAGGAACAGCTGGACAAATCTCCAGAAGCATATGAAATATTAGTTAAAAATGCAAACGGATGCAAGGAATGTTACAACCTACTACACCCCTCGGGAATGGAGAAAATTCCCGAAACCAAAACCATACTACGAACATGTGAAGAAACACAAAACAACTATACAACTAACCAGGGAAGCGACAAACGAAGGGACGCGTACCACATCGAAAATAGCACACCAGGGTGCCTTCGGGACCTCACTAACAGTCCCCTTAGTGCTCCCTCCCCAAGAACAAACGGGAAACGACTTAAACACAGACGAGGACGAAGACACCGACGAAGATCTACAAGAAACACAAGACCCAATAAAAATGGAAAGAAAATACAAAGAAAAGGCCCAGGCCTCAGAACGATAGTAGTCGAGAGAATCCACCCCTGATAAATGAGGATCTCAACAATGACGAAATGCAGACAGAACAAGAAGACTATAACTTAAATGCACTACTACACCAAAAAACCTATACATCTATACAAACTCACAATAGATTCCAACCACTAGAAACCACGTCGACCTAGAAAAACCCCTCTCTAGTGCGACAACAAGAAAAGTAACAAAAAAAATTGCTGGTTACACTAATTTATTTAAACACTATATTACTCCAAATGGTACTAATCAAAGATTATATAACAAAATGGGTGTGATAAATATCGATATACCTTTTCAGTTACAACAAAATAATGAAAATAATATGTCACCTCTTTTTTCCTTTATTGAACTGAATAATGGTTGAGCAAATAAGGGTCTTTTGGCACCAAGTTTAGATATATCTTATTCTATCTTAAAAAACCTTCCATTCAGGGCAATTTAAATTAACCTATTTAATAATTATCTTAATGGTTTTTCAATTCCAATCTCTTGAAAAAAATATATTATTGGTTTGTTAAAGCCAAATAAACACCCTTTCCTAACAGACAGTTACAGAGTGATAGTTAAATCCTCATGTGTTTGTAAGATTCTAGAATAATGACTAAAAACCAGCTGAACTGGCTGTTGGACAAAAATTTTCACTAATAAGCGGACAGGTTTTTGCAAGGATAGAGGAATATATGATAATTTAGCTATGCTTTTAACATATATATTTGAGGTTTTCAGTTTATCTGAATCAGTGATAGCGGTTTTTTTTTTCATATAAAATTAGCTTTTAATATTTATGTATAATTTTAATCAATTTAAGCATTGCCATAAATCTTCCTAATCTTATTTTTAATATTTTAAAATAGACTATTATATAGTAGAAGTAGTAACAGGTTCAGTCTTAGCCCCCACAAGTCTGACTCAAGGTTCACCTCTTAGCACTATTCTTTTCAATATTTACATTGCAGGTTTTTCTTAAATTGACTTTGGTTAACACGAAAGTGATTGGATATTGAGATGACCTGGTCATTTTTGTAAAAGGTAATAATATTGCTAATATGGTTGCTAACATAAACTCTGCAATACAGATTACTCTTGACTTTTTGAAAGATATGGATCTGTCTCTAGCTGCAGAAGAATGTGAACCGGATTGGTTTTGCAAAGGTGTCTGTAAAAACACCCCACCAAACATTAGGATCAGTATACAAATTGTACATACTTGGAGAAGTAAAGGTGGTACTCTATAGACTCAAACAAGGTCAAAGTCCAATTATAGGACATCAAAGGATCTCAAGATGGGAAATAGATGGGGACCAAGAGGTCAGCTCATTGTTTGAATGCCCTGGAAGGTCAACTCCTCGTTCCATTTTCAACAGACATTTTCGGATTATCATCCAAATGGAAATCGCAGCAATAATGCATTGTGCCGTGCTGATTAAAGAAAAAGGGAGTAAAGGAAAAAAACATCGTCATTTACTCAGACAGCCAAGCGGCCCTGAAGGCAATCAGTTCTCCAAAAGTTAATTCCAAACTAGTGGGGTACTGTATACAGGCCCTGGATAAAGTCGGCTTGGAAACAAACTTACGGTTACCTGGGTACCAGGCCACAAGGGCCACCCAGGTAACGAAGAGGCCGACGACCTAGCCAAAAGAGGATCAGGCCTCCTTAAAGCATCTATCAAGAGCTGGGTAGACAGAGAGTTTCAAAGGTACTGGTTACAAACACCAAGACAATGACAGGCAAAGCAGTTCAGTAAGACCTGCTCGGCCAAGTATACCTTGGACCTACTGAGCCACAGTCGTAAAGTCGTAAGGATAACGGTAGGTCAACTAACAGGACATTGCAAACTCAACAAGCATCTGGAAAGAATAGCCCTGGTGGAGGATAGCCTGTGTAGGTTCTGCCAGGAGGCTGAAGAAACAGCCGTACATGTGTGGTGCCACTGTGAAGCACTATGTAGGCTTAGGTTTACTAGGCTTGGTGAGGAAAAGCCAAAACCGGCAAGATATATGGAGAGGCCAGTGTCAAGACTTTGGAGTCTAGTTAAGAAGACGGGCCTGGACAAGGTACTCTAAAGAACGATAGGAGGAACCACAATAAATCTGGCAAGGTTGCAGTGGTGGTGGTCATTTTTGCCATCTCCGTGGTGGTCAATTTCCATCTTTAGCTACAGTTTTGGCAAATCTTATTGAGGAATCTTGTTATGTACTTTCTTATTAAGAACAGAATAAAATTATAATGCTTATGCTCAGCTTTTGTTGTTTCCCCTTATATATGTAGTGTGTTTTTTATGTACCAGTCCTCCTTTGTTTGTTTGCATTATAGACTAACTTTAAAACTTCACTTTTTGCCACCTAATACGTTCATACAGGGGTGGATTTACGCAAAGGCTCAGTAGGCTGAAGCCTAGGATTGGGAACTGCAAATTTACGATTAATTTTTAAAAAAATGTAATCATAAATTTTAATGATATATTTTGATTTTGCAGAAAAAGGTTTGAAGAAAAATGTCAGTATAGGGTTTTGCTTATAATTAAATAATACATAGTTCAAAACAGGCTTATTTGTTATACCATTTTAATTTATATTTTGTTTTTATATTATGAGATTTGTTTGTTTGAAAGAATTGTTATTCAATTTTTTGTATGCTTTACTTTTTTTATTAAATTTTTATAAGAATAACTAGTGAAGTTTACATTCTGTTAATGCTAAATGATATCCAAAGAATATTGACATATTAGGGCGGCAAAAATACATTAGCCTGACATTATTACATTATTTACAGTACATTTTTTAGTTTTCAAACCGAAGTCGATGGTCCTGATAAGGTTTTGAGCCAGGTAACAGAGGAATCGTCTCCTGATCGTGCTGGCAATTGCCAATTAGCAACGCCATAGGAAGCAAGACAAGAACAGAAAATTTTTGAGAACATTGATTTTTAATAGACCAAATGGTTTAGATTAGTTTACATATACAGCTAATATTTGGACATTTCTTTAGTTTGTACAGATTAACTGCTAGTAAAATAGTGATAAATACCTTTGTTTATTTTTAAGTTTGTATTATGGAGGATAGAGGGGAAAAATTTAAGTCATATGGGAGACGAATTGAAAAAGTGTCCATCTGTAGGCAGTAAATAAGTGGTGCTAGCATGGGCAGAGGGTATGGTATGAAAATAACAGTTGTTGTCAAATTGAAGTTTGCCGAGTTAGGAAGTTAGGTAAATACCTAAAATAAATAACTGCTGTCAAAAAACGTGAGGTTTGTGAATAGTGTGAGTGTTTACATGTAAAATAATTTTTAAACGATCATGGGCAAAGTTTGTGTCATAAAAAGTTGTCCTAGTGGAAATAAAATGATTATTTATAAACTGTAACGGAAGTTCTTTCTTCCGTTCATTTCTCTATCCCATTCTAATTACTTTTGGCGCTCTCTTTAAAATTTACCCTGTTGCTACTGTAGCGCCACTCATTTAACACACTTTGTCAGAGTTTTTCATGTTAAAGATATTTCTTCTTCCCTCTCCCCTCCATAATTTTTATCTTGGAAATATTTATGATAGAATTTTTTTCCTGGTCCAACCTGCAGCATTGATTATTTTCGTTTTGTTTCTTGAAAAAATGTAGCATTCCTCCAAAACTTTTATTCTGACAAAACAATTTTTGAAAAAAAAATGAAAAGATTTATTTCAAAAAATTATTTTTTAATTGTTTGCTGTTAAAATTTTTTGAAGTATAAAACTGCTTTTGTATGTGTCAATTCATTAAAATACTGTCTGGTAAACCATCACACCTTAATTTTTGCCAGTTTAGTGTATAGTTTTTTTAAGTATTACAAAATTATGTAACATAGGGTTGTTCTGATAGCTAAAACTTTTTTTTCACATTCTAAAAGTTTTTTTTAAGTGGTAAATAGAGAAATAAATGAATGTGTTTATAAAATTCAATGTTTTTGCCTAGTTTACATCGTTTGTTATAGGAATACGACAATTTAAAAACAACGCGTCTTCTATATTAAAATTATTATCATATTTTACATTTAAAAGCATTTTAAGATCTACGTTTTTAATAATAAATATTTGGGTCTTTGCCACTCAGGAGCTCGCTTGGCTGATTAAAGAGCAATTTTCAACGTGCGTCAAAGGAGCTTTTAGCCTGTATAGGGGCTTAAAATGGCTCACTAACTTTATATATTTGTATGATAGGCTGACTGTATAAGACTATAATGGCAAAACTGGCACTTTATTCAGAAAAAAATTTTTTAAAGATTTGTTTAAATATTTTAGTCTTGTTTACACCCAAAGCTCTTAAATGCTGCCAAACAAGATAAAATATTCCTAAAAGCGTCAATGAGGTTCCTATTTTTCCATTAGTCTTTTTATACAGTCAGATTGTGCATACAGGTCTGCAGACCAATAAAGCATCTCAATCGCCTGTATAGGTCAAATGTCTAATATGAACTTGAGAGGCAAAGGCGCTATAAAAATGTATTATTAAAAAGAAACAATTTAGCTGCTTTTAAATATAGGTTTACTTGACTGCTTGCCCGAACTCCACTTCGCGTCGTTCGGGCAACGGCAGTCGCGTGCGAAAAAGTATCACTTTGCGCACTTGTTAGGAAAATAACTATAATCATGGCGCTGAAATTTTCTATACTAGTATTTTAATAACTACAACACGATTTTAAGAGGTATATTATACAGGCCTTATAAGTGGACTGCCCATCTGAAACTGTTTTCCAAAAGTTATATTTAATCGGTTTATTTTCTGAATTTTATCGAGTATTTTCGAAAACAGCTATTTGTATTTTTTGCTAGTTTATTTTATATGGATTTGTTTGTTATTTTCTTCTTGTTTAGTGAGAAAGTTAAGCAGCTGCTTAAAAAAAAATCAGCTGATTGAATTAAGCTAAGAATGGAATAATACTACTTGAAATTTGAGCATTTAGGCATCTGTATAAAAACAAATGTTAATAATGCAACAATTTTACTTTTTTAGAATTGTGTCGTATAAAGCTAGCATTAATATGTTGTATAAAAGCAGTATAGATATACAACGGTTATCCACCATAAAGCAAAAATTGTTCCAGCAAATTTTTTAACTTTAGAATGACATGTAACTTCAATAAATTAGTTTGATTATTTGGCCCTGACAAATATTCTAAATACCAAGAGTTTTTAGTGTTTGCTCCTGATGACTAATCGTCTTGTTTAAAGCAATAATAAAACCAGTTGCCATTTTATTTTTTTTGTAGATGCGCTTACCTTATATTAAATTGGGGTCAAAGGCAGGCAGGACAAATTTACAACGCGTTGCTTAACATTTTTCCTCATTTTCTTTAACCCCTCACTAAACAGCCGTTTTAACACTTTTCGCCTTTATATGAAAACTGGAATTTACAAAAAATGGTTTATCTAAAAAGTGAGGGAAACACTGGTAAAAAAAATATTTTGGAATTTTCGAAAAAAAATTGATTCTTTTGAATTCGTATTTTTTTCGTAAATTTAATCAAATTTTATCCTCAAAATTCCAAATGTCGCAAAAATATCTGCATATTTCTTAAAATTAGGGGCATTGAAATATTTGCATAAGAAAATTGTTAAGTGAAAATTTTTTAACTGGCTATGGTTTCTGGAAAAACAGATAATTTTGCAAAATTTGGAATTTGACTATAAAATTTGTTCAAAGTCACGAAAAAAATACAAATAGAGGATTCGTTTTTGAAGCTTAGATATTTTTCGGTTAGGGGGGGGGACAAAAAAATCAACTTTTTTCGCAAATTCTAAAATGATTTTTTTTACCGAGGTGTTCTTCTTGAGGTCAATCCCTCGCATCCTTGAACCGTTGGTGGAAACACTGTGGCTTGTGTTCATTGAAAATTTGTAACCACAGGTTCCACGATGTTTTTAAGTGAAGTTGTCCATAAGCCACACCGTGTTTTCACAGTGGTTTTTTCTAAACCCGGCGCGTACATTAACAAATCCACAATTAATACACAGTAAGTATTCACATTGATTACACAATGAATCCACGGTTTTTACACTTTGAATCCACGATAGATACAAAAAGAGACTAAATTAGAATTCTAGCTTATGGTTATACAGTATGTATACCCTGTGAAAACACTGTGGAAGAGTGGAACATATCCACGATGGTTCCACGTTACTAAGTATCCACCGTGTTTCCATTGTGTATACACTGTGGCTCAAGGATGCAAGGGTAAGCATCTGGTATATATTTGGTATGGGTTCCAGGTCTCACTTTTTAGATAAAAAATTTTGAAAATCCTATATAGAGCGGTCTCTTACAAGTCGTAGAATAAAATTTGAAGTATAATAATACGTTTATTAAATTTAAATCGGACAATTTAGCTAATACGTCGAGTCGTCCAACATATCGTGCAAAATATTTAAACTGCTGAAAATACGTCCTGTCTAATAGCGTCCTCCTTTAGCCTTTTAAAACAACATTTAAGATAGCAAAAAATTCTGTAATCGAGACCTGCATTGCGTGTCAATAATCCCGGCTAGATTCTTTAGCCGAAGCTCTGAGTTTCTGTAATTTGTGTCAATTTTGGGTTTAACTTTGACATTAACTTTAAACCGAAACTACACTACACAAAACAATTATCGCATATTTTGGAAAACTCTATACTACAGTCTAATGTAAAAATTGGTAAATAGTATTTTAAGTATCAAAAAAATAGAGAGCCTGCTGCTGTCATCAGTTTTTATTTTATTTTTATCTTTAATTCTGCAAAATGTGATAAAAAATTTTGGTTTGTGTATAATAATTCTAATATCGACCAGATGAATTATGCACTATTCATTTGACAGAAGCGGATTCACAAATCGCTGTTACTTTTTCGGCTAAAAGGTATAATTAAATAAAAATTACTAAAATTCTCAACGTTACCCAATCCTTAATAAGTAGGGCGTAACACTTTTTAGAGAGACTCGAGCTTTTCCGAGACGCCCTGGTCAACGTCGTCCTAGGGCTACAATACCAGCCTAAGATCGATTTTTGTGCCTTCAAGCTCTGAGAAATCGTACAACAGCTTAGAATTTACATCATAAGCTAAGAAGACCTCAACAGGTTAGGATCAGTGATCAGACAGTTAGGAACAGGCTTAGAGAACACACTTAAGACCAAGACGAGCAGCAACAGG
Source organism: Listronotus oregonensis (assembly GCA_019359885.1). Lineage (NCBI taxonomy): Eukaryota > Metazoa > Arthropoda > Insecta > Coleoptera > Curculionidae > Listronotus > Listronotus oregonensis. The sequence goes on from JAHBCN010022796.1 coordinate 10,973, forward strand.
CTAATGACTGGAGCACAGTCTTGTTCTCTGATGAGTCAAGATTTACCCTTTCGACAAACGATCGTCGAGCAAGAGTGTATAAAAGACCTGGAACCAAATTTCAGCAATGCAATATTCGTCAGATGCTTTTGGTGGTGGTGGCGTTTTTTGCTTCAAGCTCGTACTGATGTATACTGTGATACTGTCTACATATGTTCTTCAACATGGTACTTTAAACACTGAAAGGGTGGGATATGCTTGAAGAGTACGTAGTCCCGTTTACTTCATCTGTCTGCAAAAACATCATTTTTATGCACAATAATGCTCGACTAAAGACAGCATGGATAGTAAGAGCGAGGTACTTTCAGAAAATAAATATTGAGGTAATGGATTAGCTCGCTAGGTCATCTGACCTTAACCCAATGGAACATATGTGTGATGCACTTGGGCGTGCTATCAGAAACAGAATAAATCCACTAGAAACTCTACAACAATTGTCCATGACCCATATAGAGGAATGAAATGGTCTTTCTGACGAGTACGTTCAAAATCTGATCTTAAGTAAGTTAATAAGAAAGACGTTGTAGGGCAATTGTAGGAGCTAGGGGGGAGGGGTGTAACACTGAATATTAAACTATTTAACTTAATTTTAAAAAAATTACATGACCTGGCGTATAATTGTTGTATTTTTAGTTTTTTTGTGTTTAATAAAACAGTACAAAAATAAAAATGTTTTTTACAAATAGCTGTTAGTTTAACTGGAAAAAGCATCGATTTGGCATAAGCGTGAAATCATAAACGGTTCATAAAGGTTCTGCCTAGCGAAGAATGAACCTCTGTATTAGAAACAATAAAATTCACAAAAACCTGGGAAAATGGTTACTACAGATACTATTTTGTCGTAAATGGTGGCTGCCAAATATCTTTCTGTTTCATTAACTTGATAGTATATTATGATTAAATTTTACTTAATTTATTCCTAAAATTACATCAAATTATGCTCTACTATTGTATTTTAAACTGTGAATAATATTTGTTATATTTATTACTATAAAGTATAACACAGAAAAGTAATGATGTCAAAATACCATTTTGTTTTTGGACAGCTACTAATAAAGGCGCGACAACGTGACAACAGCGGATTTTTCGTAGAAGCGTACTTCCGCCACCTTCGGCTTCGCTCGACAGATGACACATTCAATGTGGCGTTTTAGTTTAAATATGTTTTGTTGTTTGGGTAATTTTTGTAATAATTGTATAAATTTCAGTTTTGTGTAAGTACTTTTAATGAATTAAAATGGTAAGGCAGTGCCAAGTGTGTAAAGTGACGAATATGATTTCTAAATTATCTTTCACAAGTAAGTACAAACTATGCTTGTACCATTATATCGCCAATAATAAACACAACATGTGGGGCGCAGCTCTCGATTGCGTTTATGAATGAAATCTTTCTCTATCTATGATGTCAGCTCAATGGTTCTTTACTACGCTACTGTTGTGTCAAATTATATATATATATATATATATATATATATATATATATATATATATATATATATATATATATATACATAATTTGCCAAAAAAAATGGCACCACTTTAAGTGAAACTATTTCCAGAAAGAAAAATGCCAAATAGAAGATGTTTTTACCTCTTTGACGAAAGTTTTAATCAAACAAAAGTGTTTCTTAAGTGTAGAAATTAGTAAACCTTTGTAATTAATCAAGAAACAGAAATTAATGTTTTGGCATATTTTAAAGTTTATTGTAAAATTCCACAAGAGAATTCCATGGCTGCCTGCGTCCAGTTACGGAAAATGCATTTAAATTGAAATAACTCTGCTATTTATCTTGGAAAAAAATGTTCGAATTAACGTAACAGGATAACAGGATAACGCCAGGATAGGATTAGGGGTATAGTAAGGATATAATAAAATAAAAAAAATAAAAGAAATTAAATCCAAAATAAGTAATACAAAAAAATATATAAATTTCTACTGGTGCTGGGAACAATTAATTCAAAAAATTTTTTTATGTTTTAAAACTTGCACTTTTATTACAATTAAAAAAATCTTACATAAACCATATTATTTACTAATCGGGTAAAAATACAAAAATATCGTACCCTACTAAAAAAATTGTATATAACAAAAATATTAACAAAACCTGTAATTGCATTATATATACCAACAGAAATAAAATATATAAACAAAAAATAATGTTAGCAACATCTACACTAAAATTTTCACCAGTAATTAATTCTAATAAATTAAAAAGGAAAATGTACAATTTTTATCAAAGGTACATAGAAATGTTTTAAACAT
>JAHBCN010022797.1:0-13009 GCA_019359885.1 Listronotus oregonensis
TTGCCCAAAATTTATAACTCCGATTTATGAAAACTAGGACCTTAAAAAGTATTGGATTTCGCGACTATTTGAAATTCCGCCAGAAAGAGATTTTCGCCGAATTGAAATAATTTTTTTCTAGTCCATGAGACGAAGAATAGTCTCTTTTTTCGTCTCGCCCCAACACTAGGTAGGAATGGGAAACATTCTGATTAGATTAAAAAAGCTACACAGCAGATAAAGGAACCCGCGATGAATACAAACTTTTATGTCATAATTTGGCTTATTTTTTTCTAGGGATATCAAATTTGTTTGTAAACCTAAATGGTCAAAATACGGAAAGTTTAAAAATTCCTGCCGAAATGGAAAAAAGAAAAAAAAAACTTGCTACCGAAGAAATCGAGATATCCTACGACAGAGAATATGAAAATACTAAACTGGATGGCAGAAAACTGTAAATTTATTAATGAAACTGCTGCTTGGATATTTGGTGATCTCCCAGAAAAAAAGGTTATAAATAAGTTAATTAAAACCTTTTTGGGGGGAGCCAGCTCCTTTAGGGTTCTTTTTACAACCTAAAAATAGGGAAAAAAAAAAGTTTCTTTTTTTTTCCGGGGGATTTTGAGCTGCCCCCCTAAAAGGCGTTAAAATTTTAACATCTTTTTTTGTCTTTATTCCGGGCCATAACTTTGGCCACGGGAAAAGTGCACCAAAATGGGTTGGTAACTAAGCAATAAAAACAATATAATGAACTAGTATAATAAACCCTTGAATACATGTCGCTAATGGGCCATCGACCTCTTTATAGATTATGCAAAGGGGCCAGTGTTTCGCGTTGTTAAATTTGGCAATGGACAGCAGTTTAAATGTTTAAAAAAAATCATTGTCATTTTTTCAATGTTTTTTGTAGGCCCAAACAAAAAATTCTAAATTTTAACTTTTTAAAATTTTAACTTGACTTAATTACTAAGGAAAATTTTAAAATTAACCGGAAAATAAAAAGATGCAAGATACAAATTTTTAAAAAAGGTTATTTCTTGGCAGGAAAACCCCGGTTTATGCGGATATTTTACTCAAAGTTGTTTGGGATCCAAAGTGTAGCTTGCAGATGCAAATACTGTAATACAAAGATTTTAAAAATTTTGCAATACCAACCGGTTTTTTTTCCAATGCCATTCTCATTTTGGTTGGTAACCCCAAAAAAAAAATGTATCCAAAGTAATTCTGTTTTTTATTTTCAGTATTAAAAAATTTTTCCCCCCGTCTATTTTACAGGGTGTAAAAAAATGATGCTCCGATTTTAATGGGTGACAGTGGAGCTCAAAACAGTAAAAAAAACGAAAAGCATATGAGTCTAAAGTGTTTTTTTGACAAGGCTTTTCAAAGTTTAAAATATCTGGCAACACTGCCCCCCCTTTATCACATCGAGTCGAACGTGGAACGTTTTTTGGGGGGTTTTTTCATATTTACACGGTTTTAAAGAGATGTTCATTTACAAAAAAGGGTACTTACACAAAATTAAAATTTTTTTTTGGGGGCACAAAAAATTTGTTTTAAAACAGCATTTTTTTTTTTTCTGAATAAGATTTCTCGGTTGCAAACATCCCGTTTTTAAAACTTTTTGTACGCCTACTTGGTTGTCCTAAATGGATATCCCCGTCGGGAAATCTTTCCCTAAATTTAGATCTAGATTAGCATTTTGGTTTGCCTCGCCGTAAATTAATAACATATCGGCATTTTTCCCGATTTAAAAACATTTTTAAATTTTTAACTGGGAAAAAAAAATTGTTTTTTTATTTTGGATTTGGATTTTTTATTAACAAATAAATCTTATTAATAAGTGGTTAAGACGAAAGTTTCCAATTGTTAAGGTTTTTTTAAATAATTGCTTCCAAGGTTTTAACTTTTTATTGTTTAAAAAAAATCTGTCAAGTTTTGACCATATGCCATATATACTTTTTGACTTGTTTTGAGCTCCACTATCGCCCATTAAATCGTGAGCATCATATTTTCTACACCCTGTATATTCCCCATTAAAGACTGTCAAAGTATGTGGTTAATATAAAATTTTTTCCTACCAGGGTGCTTATGAATTTTTAGTTACTTTTACAGTTTTTTTGGTATTAGAAAATTAATTTTTATTATTCTCTATCTCAAAAACTAAAAAATCTCGGACATATTTATGTTAACTGCTTATTTTTTTACTCAAGTCACCCAAAAAATTTTCCTTAATTTTAAAACGCCCAATGTACGTCATTTTTTTTTTGGGCTTGCCAATATTTGCCTAGGGGAAAAAAACAAGTATAAGTCTGATTCAATAATTTTTTAAAATTTATTTGAATTAATGAACAATTAACATATTCAACATTTAGTGGTGGTGGTAAAGGGCGGGGGTGTGAATACATTAAATTTTTGTACCCCAAAAAATTAATAAAAATAGTAAACTTAATTACATAATATTTAATTATAAAAAAGCTTATAGTTATAAATTTATAAAAATATATAGTAAAAAAAAATAGATTTAATTTCACATTGAGATAATGGGTACATAAAAATCTATTTTAAGAAAATATGTAAGTTGGGGATAAGGAAAAACAATAGTTTTTGAGGCGTCAAACACCAAATATTGCCGAGCTAACCAAAAAGACTGGCTCACTTTTATCCCATGCTGTGCAAGCTAGAACATTCCGTTTTTAAGGCCCTTTTAAAATTTATGCACTTTAAATGAGAAATATCAATAAAAAGGGGCTGAACTAATCAATTTAAGTGAACAAAAATTTTTTTTGCCTTGTTTAAACCACCTCAACATTTATGTGGTAATTTGCGCAAATTTTGTAAAACCTGTGCAAACCAGCTAAATTTAAATATAAATGAAATATACAGAGGGATTGATTTCAGCGTGTTGACGATTTAAATGTAAAAAATTATTTTTTTTTTTTTTCAATTTCACTTTAATTTATAAAAAAAATTCAATATCAGATATAAAAAAAAAATGATAAATTGGGTTAAACCCCGTAGCCGGGGAAAATTTTTTGGGGGGGGGTTCTTTTTTGGGGGGGGGTATCGATTCTGCAAAATCGGGTGATTTTTTGGGGGGGACTACATAGAGGGCCCAGCGGTCGCACCCCTATTTGTGACTTTTCCCCGGTATATTTTGGTGAAAATGTTTTGAACCGTCAATTTTGATTTCTAGAGGAACGTCTATTTCTCTAAAAAGTTTTTTTAAGAAAACCCCCATTTTTAATTTTTTTGATTTTTTTGGTTTTTTTCTTTTTTAAAAAGGGGTTTTTAAAGAAAATTTGACCCCGTCAGTGCCATGTAAGTCATTTGTCTTTGATTTTAACTTGTTAACCCCCAGTTGTAAAATTGAACAATGATTTATTTAGTTTTAAAAGGGGGTAAAAAAATTTAAACTGTATTACCAAAATGGTAGCATTACAAGAGCTACTACCCGATTGTTTAATGCGTTACATCCAGACAAAAAAATTATTGATAAGTATGTGCCTAATTAATAAGAAAATTTGAAGAAACTGGATCTTTTCTAATATTCGCCGTAATCGCCATTAAAAAAATTCCCCCTTTAAAAAAAATGAAGTCGCAGAAATACCGGTTTGGAAGGGTGGCATTTGACAATACCCAAAGCCCTCGTGGAGTGGTTACTTCTTCAAATTTACCCGCTTAACAGTACAGATTTTTTGAAAGACAACAAATTTTCCCCCCGTACAAGATAAAATTTGCCCATGAGCTTAATGAAGACGATTTTGATGGAATGTTGGATTTTTGGGGGAATTAATGCCCAAATTTTTAAAATCAAATTGTTATTTAATATTTGTTTCTAGAATGAGTTCGTTCTATTTCCCGGTGCTGTAAATAGACATAAATGTCGATTTTGGGGGGCTTGAATCCATTTTTTTTTTGAGGGTACACCCCCAATATCCAAAAAAAATAAATGTGGGGCCGGTTTTTTCGTAAATTATATTGTAGGAGCTTTCTTTATTCCTAGAAACTTGACGGGAAGGGGCGTACGCACATGTTAGAAAATACAATAGAGCCAAAAATTTCCCCGAAATATTAAAAAATGGCGTTAATTATAATGAAAATGTTATCAATTTCCAACAAGATGGTGCACCACTGCACTATGTGGCTTCAGTACGACTTTTTTTGGACACCCATTTCCCCAATCAGTCGATCCAGACGAGGGTTCCCATTGGTGGATGCCAAAACCCCCGGACTTAAGTCCTTTAGATTACTTTCTTTGAGGTTTTTAAAAAAAAATTTTTTAAATAAAACCGATTCTATTCAATTTTTTTGGCCCAGTTACGGCTGGGCTAGACAAATAACTTCAAAATGCTTGAAAATGTGAGAAAGGGGTTCGTTTAAAACCCCTTTATTGCATGGAAAAAATGGACACCACTTTTAGCACTTATTGCCACGTTGACCTAATTCTTTATAGAAAATTAATGTTTACTTTCCTTTTAATTTGCACATGACTGTAGGTTTTTTTTTTTAATACTCGGAGAGTTTTTTTAAAATTTTTAAAGTAAGGTCTTGTTACTATGGGAACTTTTTGGTTATTATTTTTAGGATATTTTTCCCTTCTATCACTATTTCTAGAATTTTATTATAAACTCAAATAGCTTCCAAAAATTTTAAAATAAGTATAAACTTTATAAACAAAAATTTCTAAAAACTTTGAAGAATCTAAAAATTATAAAAAAAAAAAGGGGGGTTTTCCTTTAAAAAAAATAATGTATAAGGCATTTTTTTTTTTCCCCCCCCGAAAAACCCTTACGCCCCAAAAACTGAACATCGCTGCCCGCGCGTTTTTTTTTTGAAAGGTACAGACATTTTGGGTTTTAAACGGTAAGATAGTTTACTCAACGTTTTGTTTTTTTCCCCCCAAGACCTAGCATTACCAAAATTATTCACTACAGTAGTAGTTCTTTGTATTTATTTTTTTTTTTTTTTTTTTTTGGGAAAATTTGGGGGGTTTTTTACCCCCCAACTGGTACGGCCTTGAATTAGTTTTTTTCCCATTTTTTTTTTTTACAATCTTCAAAAGAAAGTGTTTTTTTTAAAAAAAAAAAAATTTTTTTATTTAAAACAAGATTCAGAAATGTAAAATTTTAAATTTTTTTTTTGGTTTTTTTGAAACCAAAAAAATTTTTTTTTTGATTTTCTAAAGTCCAGCTAATATTATTTTCTTTCTTTTTTTTTTTTAAAAAATTTTGTTTTGGTTGTGAAAAAATTTTAATATTATTACAAAAAAATAATTATTTGACTTCTTTTTTTTACATCTTAAAATGATCACTCTGTTTTATGCTATTAAACTTCCAGTAGTTCGACAAAATATCTAAATTTTAACAAAATCTTATACTTTTTTTTTTAAAAAATAATTTATTCTTAAGCTGCTTTATCACATTTTTTTAAACGAATATTAAAAAATTTTTGCATCAAAATCATAACATCTGGTCGAGGGGTGAATACTACCCAGCTTTTTTTTTCCCCATCAAATGCAGGATCCCCGAAATATTAAGATTTGGCTGGTACCGGCCCAAATCCACTAGAGAACTGTCAAAATCTTTTTTTAAATTTATGGCCTGTAAAAGGGCTGTAGGGGAAAAACGGTAGACCATCGTGTTCTAGGGATTCCCCTTTACGGGGAAACAATTATATCAGATAGTTTTTCCCCACCGAGGCGTACCCTGAAAAACAAATAATGCCTTAAGAACACGTTACAGTTTTGCACTTTTTTTTTCAGTTCATTTCGGGAATTTAAAAACATTAAAACTTTCAAGCGGGGGGAAAACCCCCTAGGAATTATTCACCAAAGCCGGAGGCATTACAGAAAAATCAGGGTATTATTGAGAAATACGGGGTATTTTGGGGGAATGGGGGGATTATTGGGCAATAGGTTTTAAAAAGGAAAATTGGGGATTAAAGGGGAAAAAAAGGGGAATATAAATAGGGGGGATTGTTTTTAAAAACAAAAAGGGGGATTATTGGGCAATTTAACCCCTTAAAAAATTTAAAAATTTTGGGGGTTCCCCAACGAACGGATACAAAATTCACGATTAAATCCCCTTTTGCGAGACATCGTTGCCGGTTTTTTCCCCAAAACTATAATATTCCTTAAAAAAATTTTGGTAATACAACCTTTTGCTGTTCCTGTAAATTGCGTGGTTTATTCCCCGTGACAAAACTGCGCAAGACCGCTGCGCAAAAAGCTTTTTTTTGAGAACGTGATTGGGCAATGGTAATTTAAGTGAGATTATAAAATAACGTAAGAGGTTAGTAAACGTATGTGTAATAATAATTTAAAAAAGTTCGCAAATACCATAAATTATTAAAATTTTTTTGAAGCTTTTTGAAATCTATAATATTTAAATAATAAAAATAATTTCTATCTAATGTATACATATTCCCCTAATAAATATAAAAGCTTAAAAAACGGGATAAATACTCTTCTATTTAAAAAAAGTTGGTTCTTAATAAAAACTGTCTTCATCTTTTTCTAATTAAGTTTTTTTCCCTTACTTGAGAGCAGTAACTTTTTTTTTTTCTATTGAAAAAAAAAATATTTCTTTGTTTTTTGCCCAACTTTTGAAGCTACAAATTTAAAAAAAATTACATTTTAATCAATTGCCTGAAAAAATCACAATTTTTTACAAAATTACTATGTGTGTAATTTTTTTTACTGGGGGCCCCGTATATAGGGTTTTTTTAAACCCTTTTTTTCTTATAAAATCACAATTTTTTTGGGTTTGCAGAAATCGCTAAGCAAACATCCGGTTTAAAAAAAAAAACTTATAACTATTTAAAGTTGATCTTTTTATTTTTTTAGGATCCTATTTGGAGAAAATTTAAATATAGAAAAACGAATTTATAACATTTGGTCGGTTTTTTTTTCTAAGAATTTTAAGAACGTGGATAAAAAACGGCAAAATAAACAAAGTAAAAAAAATTTTTCCCCAATAGAGCATATCTTTGTGTAGAATCAAATGCTCATTACATGCTGAAATTAGCTGTTTTTTTTAGAAAAAAAAAACCGATAACTAGATGTTGGCTAAATGGTAGTCAATGTTGAAAAAATTTTTTTTTCCGATCCCCCCTTTTTTTTTCCCCAGCAATCCTCCGTTAATGAAAAAAAAGAAAATGAAATTAAATACTAATTTAAAAGAAAGAAATCTCAACTTATGGATGATATAATGCTAAACAAAGCATACAGAAAAAAAAAGCATGACATGGGGGATTTAGGTAAAGTTGAACATCTAAATAAAGATAGTCCATTTCTTAAAAAAAAAAATGGAAAAAGGGAAGTTATTCCAAAAAAAACGAAAACCCTTAGTACTGACAAAAAAAAGATCGGATAAATAAAAAGAAGGTTAAAAAAAAAAAAAAAGGGTGGCGTTACAAGTTCGGGGTAAGGAAGAACGGAAGATGTTTCAATGGTTTTTGGGCTGTCGATTGTCTGGTGTTGGCGAAACGTCAAGTAAAACCCGACAATCGACGTCCCCGGCCCCCAAAAAACCCTTGAAATTTTAAACAATGGCCCGAAAGTCTTTCAAAAGAAAAGGGGAATTTTGAAAACTCCACGGATACCCCGACATACAAAACGATATTGACAACAAAGTAAGAAAAACGTTTATTGTATTTTTTAATGCTTAAAGTATTTTTTTTTTTTTTTTGCACTCTTTAAATTTTTTTATACAAAACTTGTAATGATGCTTGAAAAATAGCACTCTTTAATAGATATTTTTATGTGGAACAAAACTCTTTAAAATTTTTTTTAAAAAATAGAGATACACCTTGAGAAAAATTTCGTGGTTTACTATGATAAACAGTGGTTTATTAGAAGATTGGTCTTAAGAGAAAAAGAAGATACAGTTTTTTTTTAAATTTTTAAACCCCCTTTTGCCATAGAACAAAGGCACAGGCAAAACTAAAAGGGTTTTTCATACACTTATTTTAAGAACAAAAAAAAAAATTAAAAATTTTTTTAAAAAGTTTTAATTTTTTAATTAATTTAAAAATTTTAAATTTTTGCGGTTAAATTCTAAATCCTTTTTTTTTTAGTTTCCCTTTTTTTTTTAATTAGACCATATAAAAAATTTTCATATTTACTAACTAGTATTGTTAAGCTTCCCTTTTTTATATTTTTCAATATTTTTTTTTTTTTTTTTTTTTTTTTGTATAATTAAGATTACTGTGGCGTTATTTTTTTTTTAAAGTAATTGTTTCTAAAAAAAATTTAGGTCTAAAATCGTGCAGTCAGTTTGAAAATTTTCAATGTTTTAAAATCTCGAAAAATAGGTTAGTTTAAAAGGGGAAATTGATATAAATGTTATACAAGGGGGGGGGGAAAAAACCCACTGCAGTGGTAACCCCTGCCTCACCCCCAATTTTAAAATTTCAAATGACGTCACCCTTTTTTTTAAAAAACTAAATCAAATGCCTCACTGAGTAGTATCCATCAGCGCCCCAAAAAATTTTTTGGGGTTTATATAAAAAGTGGGGCTCAGGATTTTTTTTTTGGCCATAATCGAAAAATGAATTTATTCCCAATTTTTTTAATTAATTCTCTACTTGTCATCGGAAAAACAATAAAATTTATAAAGGTTTTTTTAAAATTTAAAAGTCAAAAAATCAATATTTTTTTGGGTTTGACTAAAGATTTGAAAAAGGGTTTGCATTATATTTTTTATAATATTTTTTTTTTTTTTTCTTGTTACACCCCAAAAAAAATATAATTTAATAAATAAAACTCAAAAATATAAAAAATTTTAAATAAACATTTTTTTAATCGAATAATTCACATCCACTATATAAGTATATGAGTATTTTTCCCCTTGTTTCTGGTTATTTTTTTTAAATGTTTCTCGTCATGGATTTAAAATTCTTGATTTTTTTTTAAAAATTTTAAAAATCATAAAAATAAAACGATCAATTTTTTTTTTTTGTTTTTTGATGTTTACAAGAAAAAAAATTATAAATTCGGAAATATTATTAGATGCCCCTAAAAATTTCAGTCACAAGTCAAAATTTTAAATTTTTTTATTTTTTTTAATTCAAAAATCATTATGAATCGGTTTTTTCAATCATTTATAATTTTTATCATAAATTCAATAAACAGTAGACATTATGATTTTTTTGCCCCAAAAAAGTGGAGCCCCCTTTTATAATTACCTTTTTGTTATTTAATAGTGGTGAGATAAAAAAAAAAAAAGTATTTAAGTAAAACAAAAAACTTTTTATTAAAATGCTAATTTATTTCATAAGATTTTAAAAAAACGTTCCATTTTTTCCAAACAAAGTATAATGTATTTATATCTAATAAAATAAAAAAACATTTTTTAATTAAAAAAAGTCCTTTTTTTTTGAATTATTTATTTCATCCAATGTACTAAATAAAAAAAATATTGTGAAGATGAAAAAATTTTTAAGGAACCCCCCTTTATTTGATGTGTCACAAAATGGGTAATGTCACTTTAAATTTTAAAATGAGATGGAGCGCCTGGGAAGTGATTTATCTTGGATTGAAGTATCATGATTCTAGTGCCCCCCACCTGCAAACATTTGTGTCAAAAAAAATTTTTTTCCAATACTTTACTTTTCGATAAATTTGCATTAAAAGGTTTTAAATTAAAACCCTGAAAAAGGGGAAAATTTGAGGAGGAAATAGGGGAAATACGGGGGGGAATTTGGGGGAAAAAATGGGGAATTTGGGGGAAAATTTTGGGGAATTTTGGAAAATATATGGAATTAGGGGGGAAAATAAAGGCATTAGGGGGGGAAAATATGGGAATTATGTAAAATTTTAGGCAATACGGGGAATTATGGGCAAAAATAGGGTAATATTTATTTAAAAATTTCCCCCCAAAAAGGTTTTTTTTGTTCAAAATCACGGAGGTGGTTTCCCCCTCGTTTTAAAAAGGGAAAAGCGTGCGAGCGAGAAAGAAGAATAGGTCTTAACCTTCCTCTCCTGCACCCCGCTCTGTTTTTGGGCGGGGGGGCGCTGTTTGGTCAGTGGGGTATATCCCCCCCCCCGCCCAATCAAAAGCAACGGGGAAAGAAACGTTATAGAGTCTTAACATTTCTTTTTTAAAAATAGGTCTATAATATAGACCTATTCTTCTTTTTTTTTCCCTTTTTTCCAGCGTCAAGACTGCCTCTTTTAACCCCCCTTAAAGATAAAAAAAAAATAAAGGACTTCATGAAATTGATTTTTCAACTATAAAAACTTATTTTTTTTTTTTTACAGCCTAATATATTCAACAGTTATTTTTAAATAAAAATAATTATTAAAAAAAAAAAATTCAATAAGCTAATTTCCCAAAAACTGTGACGCTTTTTTTTCAACAAAATCGATTTCTGGGATTATTTAAATCGACCAGGCAGTAAAGTATACTTTTTCCCAAAAAAAGGTCTTGAAATTACTACACACCAAGGGGTATTATGGTAAAAAGTTAAAACAAGAACAAACAAACATAAAAAAATCTTTTTTAATCAACTACCATATCCCTTGGGGTTTTAAAACCTTTCCAAGCAAAGTATAGTTTTAACTGTGGTATGAGTCAAAATCTCGGTTTTTTAAATGTAACGACGTCAATTTACGTCACGGTTCCCCGTGAAAAAATTCTGCTCTGGAGAAAAAGGGTTCATGAAGTTGATAGACGACGTTTTACTTAAATTTACAGGTTAATGGTTTTTTTAAAGGGAAATTTTAAAAAGGATCGAGCCCATTTTAATCATATTTTTTTTTCTTGACTTTCATTTGAAATTAAAATGTGAATGAAGAAGCATTTTTAATAATGATCAATTATATGTGAGAGGATGTAAATGTAGTATTTTATTCTTCTTTTTTATGCTTTTGCCACCAATTAAGATATCCTTAATTAACCAGTATAAAGTAAAAACAAACAAGATTTCAAATTTGGCCTATGGTTAAAAACAACTTGTCAAGCGCTTGGTTCCTTGCGTTAGTTAAAACCAATAATTACCGGGTGTTTTATATCCCTTATTCGCTGGGAAAAGGGTTAAGTTAATTTTTTTGATTAGTCAATTTCTTTTAGCTACAGTATAGAATCCATGGGCGGTAAAATACGCCTGTTACTATCAGAACTATGACGCGACGATACATCCCTTCTGCTTGTGAAGTTGAAATAATTCAACTATAACGACGCCAACTAGAAAATACTTGGTGGGTGTTAAAAAATTTAAAAAAATTTGTTGCTTAACTCACTGGTAACAATAACAGATCTGAGAACAGGAACTCAGCGTAAATAATTTTATTACTGCATCGTTTTAACATTACTAAATGTTTGAGTACTAATCGACGTGCCTCAACACGTTGTAGATACCCTTAATGCTAAGCCAATTTTATCTAAGGTGTTTTAACAGTCTAATCAAGATTAAAAAAATCTGTAAAAATCTGGACTGTTCCCCGTTGTAGGGAAAAAAAATTTTTTCTGGCAAACTTTTAAAAATTTTGGGGGCCCCATACTCATTGGATTGTAAAAAAGATTTCTACAGTTAATTTAAAAAAAAATTATCTTTTCTGAATATGTTATCTTTAATTAACTCCTAAATCATATTATTTACTTTACTAATAAAAAAGGACATTTCTCCGAAATACGAAAACCTTAAAAGTCAACTTACTAAGTTTAACTATTTTATGTAATTTTTGAATTCCCAAAAAAAAGTTGTCTATTAAAATTTTTTCCCTCCCCCCCTCTCTAAATCTATTTATTTTTCTTTTTTTTACTAGTAAGTCAAAAAAAAAGCAAATGAAGATATTTCAAAAACCCGTTTTCCCCTGGTAAAAAGTAACACTAGGTTCTGCTATTTTAAAAACATTTTTTTCTCTTATTAAGGACGCCTTAAAAAAAAATACTTCTTTGGAACAAAGGAGTTGTTAGCCTGGCCTAACATAAAAAAAAATAAACTAGTGATTTGGTCATATTCTTTGAAGTCAAAATAAAATTTAACATGTTAACGCTCGGCTTTTTGTGCTTTTTCCACAAGCAAGTACATCTAGCATCAAACTAAAGAAAGGAATTTTTTTATTTGTAGCTAAATATTAGTCCTTTAAGTAAATACCATCTGGAAATTTCTAATTGTGAAAATTTGACCGAATTTCCCTAACTGTCCTTTCTTTCATTGCTTTGGTCCCCAAATTGAGCTGTTTTCCGCCATTTCAGATCTGTAAATTTCTAGATTAAATTTTTTCATTTTACATCTCTTAAAAATAAAAAAAAAAATTTTACAATTTCATTTTTTTTTTTTAAAAAAAATTTAAAACTACTAAACATTTTTAATTTTTTTTTTTTTTTCAATCCTATAACTCTTATATCTAGGGAAGAAAATATGTCGTTCCCAGGCGGATTGAAATAATATATTTTCTTCCTGTGGGTGATACTTATTTTTTTTCCCCATCTATAATGGAAAAATTTTAAAATAAATAAGTAAATGTTGCTTGAGTAAGTTAAATGTTACATTTATATATATTTCATTTTTCTGTTTCACATCCATTATAAATTAACTGTTTAAAATTGCTTATCTGTTTTAAACATGAACTAAATTTTAATTAAAAAAATACTAAAAAATTTTAATATTTCAAATTCCACTATTTTATATCATTCAAATTTGACTGAAGGTTAAGCAGGATTTTCAAAGCATTGATAAAAATTATAAGCTTATAAAAAATAATATTTTTTTAAATTGAATTAATATATGTCCAACGATTAGATCAAAAAATACAATCCAAAAGACATAAGTAAGTATATATGACCGATCTTGTGAGATATATTTTTATCTTGTTATTTATACATATCCTATACTATTTTTTAATTCTAATTAAAAATTTTTTTTTATATTAGTTTTTTTTTCATGTTTAAAAAACCCATGACCTCAAGGGGAAAAAACGGGAAGGGGCTCAGGGGGTCATTCAAAAATTGACATCAAATAAATAAAAATCGACAATGACGTTTAACATTTGTTAAGAAACATTTCTTACCTTGATTGTTGTTCC
>JAHBCN010022798.1:0-13046 GCA_019359885.1 Listronotus oregonensis
TTTTTCCCATCCGAATTTTTCCCCCCTTTTCCCCAACACCCCCATTGGTCTTGGAGATTTTTTTTCAAAAAATTGGGTTTTTAAAAAAAAATATCAATATCAATATCACATAAGATATCAACCTTTTTTTTTTTTTATGTCCACCCCTTGAGGCGGTATTACTTCGGTATTGCACGAATATCAAATTTGAAATTAACATATCATTTCGCTGAGATAGATGAATTGAGGTCCCACTTTTTTCCGTAACCTAAAACCCAAAAACGTGTAAACCTATGAAAAGATATCAATGATATGGTCCACCGTGTACACCACAACGAAAAAATATTCGGCCTACGGATAATTAATTCCATTATGGATAACTGTGCCTAACAAAAAAAAAAAAAAAATCACTCGCCCATGTTGGGGCCCCCTGGGGACCCGGGGGCCCCCTTTTCCCTTTTTTTCATCGAGAATCGAGCGCGTGGGGGAAATTTTGAATACCGGATGCCTAATGCCGACAAATTAAACATACCCAGTGTTTAAAAAGGTTTTCGAAAGGGAAATTTGATGGTTTAGAACTAATTAATATGATTACCTAATATCCCCAATAATACAAGGGGGAAAACCCTTTTTTTTAAATTTTTAAAATAAAAAAAAAAACTTTTGGGGAAAAAATCAGTTTTTTTTAATGTGTTTTTTTTTTAAAACAGCGTTATTACAAAATTTTTTTAGCTTAATTTTCATTTTAAAAAATTGTAGTCGTGTAACTGCAAAAGGGGGTTTTTTCCCAAATTCAAATCGCCTGTTTCCCTTTAAAAAAGGAAAAAAATGTTTTGTAAGTAAAGAAAACTAAAGAATTTTGTACATTAATAAAGCTAAGAGAATCATTAAAATTTTTTTATAAAAATGTAATCTACTCTTATAATTGTATTAAAAAATTTTTTATTTGAAATAATGATATCAGCTAATATTTAATTTTTTTTTCCAAGGACAGTACCATATTGGGTCTTAAAATGTTAGACTTGTAGGATTTGGGGGGGTTTTTAGTTTTTTTTATTGAAGAGGTGCGTTAGGTTTGACAAATACGAGTATTGGTATTTAGGGACAAATTTTAAAAACCTAAACTAGTGAAAACCTATCCCTTTTTTAAAAAACAAAAGGGTTTACCATCACGTATCTTTTATCAATGAGAATCCAAAATACAAAATAAAAAGTCATTTTACCCTGTTGGCGTGACTTCCGAGAATGGTCTATAAACAAATTATGTCCATAGCCACAGGAAAGGCATTTTTTGAAAGTTCTTGGATTCCTCTTTCAACAGACGATTTCCTTTCTTGAAACCTATATACTCTTTATGTATCACAAATAAAACCCTGCTTAAAATATTGTTTGCGAAATATTTATGGGGTTTTTTTTGTGGCTTCTGTTCGGGGGAAATTTTTTTCCCCTATCAGCCCCCAAATTAGACCAATTTAGTCCTCTTTTTTTTTCCCCCTTACAGTCTTTATAAAAACCCCTTTTGCTCAGGACGACACCATTGGTGCGCTTAAAGAATGGTATTTTCACACTTGGTTTGCTAAAAATATTATCATTGTTTTTAATAAAGACACCTGCCATAAATTTACGCTTTTTCCAAATGGGTTTCTTGTAAAGGAATCCGTTCTTCTAACCACTTGATAATTTTTTTACTTTGGACCAAACGTGGTCACCAATACAGATTTTGATTTTTTGCCCCTCTGTGTGGGCTGTTTTTTCCTGCTTTCGCCCCATTTTAGGAACTTTTTTTCCTTTAATATACGACGCTCCACTTTCAGATGATACCGGGGAAATACACTCTTTCTCCTGTTGAGATGAATTAGGTTTTGTCTTTGTAAGGGAGCTTTTTAGTAGATTTAAAAACTCT
This sequence comes from Listronotus oregonensis, assembly GCA_019359885.1. Taxonomy (NCBI): domain Eukaryota; kingdom Metazoa; phylum Arthropoda; class Insecta; order Coleoptera; family Curculionidae; genus Listronotus; species Listronotus oregonensis. Next base: position 1,883 of record JAHBCN010022798.1, read on the forward strand.
TTTATTCCATACTGCTTAGTTATCCATCCAATGTTTCCAGACGTTTCTTTTACCTATAGAATCGTTAAGTTTCTTGCTTCGGTGATCGTACAGTTGGTTCCACATTACTATTCTCCACATTACTATTCTCTATAATCTCATTTAATTATTTGTCAATATAACCATTCTGATTTTTAACACTGCATTAACACTAAAAGAATTCCTAACGAAAACAAAACCTAAAGTACACCAATGCTGGCGTCCAGCGTCCAGAGTTTTAGAAACTAAATTAGTTATTAGTTTACACTTGAAAATGGGCAGAATAAAACTGCGCGAAACGTTGTGTGAATAATTAAAAAAAAAGACGATAGTACTTCGAAATTCTTTTAGTGTTAACACATTCAGAGAGCCCAAAAAAATTTTTTTATGTAATAATGGATCGCTTAAAACCCCCCTCTTTCGGGGTAAAACAGTATTTGGGGGGGAAAGGTTTGAAAAAAAAAAATTTTTCCCCAACGGGGGGGGGGGGGGTAACTTTTTTTTGGGAAAAAAAAAAGGGCTATTTCATTTCAATACAACATTCAAAGAATTTTTTTAAAATTTTAAAAAACATAAAGAAGTAACGGATTTATTGCAGTTCTCCGCTGGTGCCTCGAAAAAAAAATTTGCGGTGACCACGATTTCTTAGCACTAGATTGTTTAAAATAAAAAAAAAAAAGTTTTTTTGATTAGTTAATTAGTTTCTCTTTCAAATGAGGTCAAGTTTTTTATTTATTAATGTTTACATTTTTGCATCTTTTTAAATTTAAAAAAATCGTTTTTTTTAACTATAAAATCGACCTGTTTGTTATTGTAAGATTGATACAAATTTAAAAAAAAATTTAAAAAAAAACGACGCCACTTTTATATTTTTTATGTAGAATTTGTACAATTTATTAAAACGATGGGTTCAGTAGGGGTTTTTGAAATATGGGCCCCCCCTTAAAAAAATTTTTTTTTTTAAAAAAAAATTTTAAAATTTTGTACGCTCTTTTTTCTGAGTTAGGCAACAGCCATTAAAACTATTATAAATTTTCAATCTTGCTCCGATTGACCTTAAATCTTAATAATAATAAAATAAAATTTAAAAAAAAAAATTTTAAAAATTTTACCCCCCCTTTTAAAAAATTAAATGAAGTACGTTTATTTTGGAAGTTAGAGCAAAATGTTATTAAAATACCTTATTTCGAGTTAAAATATATGTCATAATCTGAAGTTATATCTTGTTAATTTAAACTACGGTGTTTAAAAAAATATCTCACTTCATTACTTTTTTTTTAGGGAATATCTAAGTCGTTTGACAGAATGGGTGGAGAATGCGGCAGTTATGTAGAAGAGTTTTTTTGTCATAGTTTTTTTTTTACTCGTTATTTTTTGTTTTAAAAAAACCCCCTTGGGGAAAAAATTATAACATCAATATTTTCATAAATTCGAAAACTTTAGTTATAAATTTTTTTTTAAAAAAAAAAGTTTAAGTTAAAAATTTCAGCTCCCCCAAAAAAGACATAAATTTCATTTCGGTTCAAAAAAATTTTTTAAAAAATTTTTCTCTTCCCCAAAAAAAAAAGGGGTTTTTTCCAAACCCTTGTAACTGATCCTGTAGAATACCGATTTAAAAAAAAAATTTGGTCTTATAAAGTATCAAAAATAACTAAAAAAGTTTTGTTTTTAAAATCAAAACTTTTGGTTCATTTGTCCTGCTTAGCTACCTAGCATAGCACAGACAGTAGTGTCGAAACCTGATAATGCGGAATTTATCTACCCAAAAATAATTTTGGGAAAAATAAAAAAGATCAACATTTCCGTTTTGTGTGCTCAAGTACATGGACAGTCTATTCGTTATGAGCAACTTACAAGCTGATGGATTCTTCAACCCCCCAATGTAACGTACCTACAAAAAACATAGCTATCTTATTTCCGTTTGTCATTCAAAAAAATATTATTAGCTCTAATTATAGTAAATTTCAAGACATATGCGTACGACATCATTTAAATTAATTAATTTTCTTAAAAAACAATAAATGAGATTACTTATTTTATATACGGTGTTTGTTTTAGGTAATACAGTAGTGCAAATTTAAAAAAAATGGAACTCATAAATCAGTATCAAAAATAAAATAAATAAAAAAAAAATAAAAAAAACCACTCAGATTCTTATTTAAAATTTTTTTTAAAAAAAATTTTCCTTTTTTTAGTACCCTTTTTCCTTTTTCTAATGATGTGAAAACTGACAGCAAGTTTCGTGAATGACTTTTTAAATCCCTTTATATCTACATTTTTAATTTTTAAAATTTGAGTTTTTAAATTTTTATTTTACAAAAAAACCCCTCAATTTCCCAAAAATCAAAAAAATTTTACATCCAACGCAGCATTAACCATTTAGGTAGAAATTTTTTTAAAATAACGCCCCCGGTGGCTTTTCCCATTGTCTAAAACAGTCTTTCTAAAAAGGGGGGAAAAGCCCCGGGCGCTGGAGGCCAGGGGGGGAGGGCCCCAAAAAAAATTTGGGGGGGGCGGATTTGTTTTTGGGGGGATGGATGTTTTAACGTCAGCTCTTCATATTTTAAAATTCAATGAAATTAAAACCTTTACTACACAACATCCATTTATTAGTTGATATATTAAAATTTAATTTTTTTTAATGCTTCACAACCTATTTATTTTTAAGATTTTATAATGGTATCAAACACTGAAAATTTTTAAAAAAATTTTAAATGTCGCGGGGATGCCCCCCTCCAAGCACTTTAAAATTGTATATATTTTGGGTCAAACAGAGCCTTGCCAACCCGGGTTTTTTTTTTCCTAATCTGTAAAAATTTAAAAAAAAAAATTAAGCTTAGAATTTTTAATTATAATTCATTTGGGGAAAACAAATATTGAAAGATTTATTTGTAAAAATGGGATTTTAGTCCGTCAACGTTCGTCGGTCCGGCGGAGTGAGGGGCCCAAATACACAGCCGCGGCTTTTTGACCCTACGGCGAACTTTGAGGGGACTTGGGGTTGTTCAAAAAAAAAAAGTTTTTGACCCCTTGCTGGGGCGCTCTGCGATGAATAACGAACCTGTTTTTTTTTGTACTCATATTGTCGGTTCGAATCAGTTTTGGCTTTTACCCATTTCAATTAAAAAGAACTTTTTTTTTTTTTTTTAACTTTTTTTTTACCAAAGACTTAATTTGGAGGTTCATTTGTAGGTTTTATTGATTATATTTTTTAAAAATTTTTTTTTCAAATATTTTTTTTTAAAAAAATAATTATACCAAAAATAAAATACATGCAAATAATTTCTTTATTTAAGAAAAAAAATCACTTTTTTTTTTGAATTCATTACCGATCGAGTCCGACCGGCTTTTGGCATAAAAAAAAGTGAATCGGTTGGATCAATTTTTTTTGGAATGCATCAAATGAATTGATTAAAAATAAAAAAATTCGAATTTTCCCCCTTTGGGGCGTGACGTTTCGCCGCATGCACACATCCCCCCTCGCTCGCCCTCCGGCCACTCTGCCCGCTACCCCGATAATCCTTTTAAAATTTTTTTAAAGTTGAATTATAATTGCTCAATGTTGATAATTTTAAATAAAAGATAATTTTTTTTAAGGGGTTTTTCAATAATAGTGCTCTCTCTGGTAGGAAAAGTGTCGTTTAGAATATAGGTTTAATTAAATTCCATGCGAGACTAATATGTTATTAAGATTTTTAAGGTGAAAAAAAGGGGGCCCTACAAAATAACTGATTTTCAAAGTGGGCGTTAGACAAAATAAGTTTGAGAACCTCTGGTCTAAAAGGTGCTGTGAAATGCAATATTTGCATTTTTTTAGTGCTTGGGCAGCGTTGACGGAACGGGGGAAAAAAAGATGGTTTAAAAATGAAAAACCCAGCACTCACGGTACTCTGGTACGGGGGAGTATATATGTATATGTATATGTCTAGTTTTATTTTGGCAAGTCCTTCGTGAGTTATCACAAAGTTTTAAAAAAAAAATGACCCCAACTGATGTTAACCCAAACATCTACATCCATATGAGCTTGCAGAAAGCTTGTATTCATTATGGTTTTTCTTCTTTTAACCTGTACACCTACCTACCCTATTTGGGAAATTTCCCCATGACTGAGATATTTCTTCCACCAATTTTAACCCTCAAGCCTTAGGGGATTGTCCCAAGATTAAAAACTAAGTAACACAGGTCAATTATTATTATCACTTCTTTTTAAAAAACAAAAATTTTTTAAAACTGACAGTAGCTCACAGAGTTTTAAATACCTTTTTTAAGTATTTGGAAAAGCCCAAAAAAAAAAAATATGACATACAGCACCGATTTCATCGAAAAATATAGATATGGGACCAAGAAACCCCGGCATCCAAATTACTCACACAGCCCCCACTTTTTATATGGGGTGCCCCGAATATTTTATTTTTAAATTTCGATACACAAGCCCCCCCAAAAGTTGTAGGTTACATAAAAAAAATTTAAAAAAAAAGATTAAAAATATAGGAGGGTTCTACCGGCAATCTTTTTTTTTAAAAGTCACTTAAATCCTTTTCAAGGCCGGTAGACCCCAAAGACAAATATTTAAAAATTTTTGAAAAATCTCTGTATCAAACAAAACGCAACTTTTGATAAAACTTGCGTACGTAGCTCAAAAAAAAACCCCCTACACGGACAGGACAGCCCCAACGTATAAAATTTAATTCCCCCGCCTATTGATCCCCCTTTTGGATTTTTATTCGGGGCTTTTTTTTCGGAAATTTGTCTCAAAAAATTGGACTTTTTTTAAAAAAAGAAAAAAATTTTCGGCGCTAAAAAAGATCATATGGTTTTGGATATATTTTTCTGCTCAAAAATTTCCCCTTTTTAAGCCCCAAAAATCTGTCTACGTGGAAAAAAAGAAGGGCAACCCTATTTTTTTTTCCCACAGAGGGCCATAAGGTTCCGAAATTTTTTTGGCAAAAGGGAATTTTATTTTTAAAAAAGGGGAAGAAAAAAACTGATTAACAAAAATTGTTTAGAATCATTCAAGGAATACAAATATTTTTCCCCAAAAAAAGGAATAAGTAAAAAATTTCTAAAATCAAAAATCCAACCAATTTTTTTTAAAAAATAATTATTAAAAAAAAAGCCCTTTTCGTTTTTTTTTAAAAATTCAAAAAATACTGGCTATATCACTTTTTCCTTTTAAAAATCGTTTGAGAGAATTTTAAAAACCCACACAATGGTTTTTAAAAAATCCCAAATAACCCTTTTTTTTTCCAGAAAAACCGGAAAAAGCTTAGAACAGACCTTTTTTTTTAAAAATTTTTATCTTCGCTAATTTTTTAATATAAAAATTTATTTTTTTAAAATGATAGATAATAAAAATAAAATTTTAAACTGCCGAAGGAGAAAATTGTCACATTAATAGTTTTTATTCAATCGCAATATAAACAAATTTGGGGCCCCTTTTTTTGCAAATGTCGTGAATATTGGGAAATGGTCCGATTTGAATTTTTTTTAAAGGCTTTTTTAAAATTAATTAAAAACTCAAATTAAAGTTTCATAAAAATTTGGGGAAATTGGTAAAAAAAGCTTGTGAACCTTTGTCTAGGGGCTAGCGCAGGGTAAGCAACACTGGGGAGTGGGATTTTTAAAAACCCGGGGCCCCAAATTTATAGTACATTTGAAAAAAATTTAAAGATTAGATAAAAATAATCGTTTATGTTTTTCTGGGGCCACTTTTTTTAGCCCAAAAAGCCATAAGAGATGGTGCTCCCAACCCCCACCCCCATATTTTATTAAGTTTTAAAAGAGCCCGGCGCAAGAGGCAAAAAAACTTTTCCTTTTTGGGTAACCTTATAATCCCTTTTTAATTTGGGGAGCAAAAAAAATCCAAACCCATTTGGGGGTTTTATAAAGCACTTACGTACAAAAAGTGCTGGGGAAAGACTTTTGGTTTCTTTGCGGGTGAAAAAAACCCAATTTTTTTGGGGCACTGTTTACAACAGAGATCTGGTTTACACGCATTAAATTTTGGTAATTGGGGGACCATTTTCTTTAAATGTCTTTTTCCCCGACTTTTATAGGGATCAACAGTCATTTCGGCGCCAAATGAAAACATTTTTAAAATTTAAATTTCAAAAACATTTTTGGTTTTTTTTTTGTTAAAAATATGGTTTCTAAAAGAAGAGATTTAAGGGTTATAGCAGGCAGTAGTACAAAAAAAAAGAAATATAGTGGTTATATTTTTGTCTACTACAATTATAGTACGATTGTTTAAACCCGGTCTGACCATTTCCCTTAATATTCACGGCACTTGCAAGATAAGGGCCTAATTTGTTTACAGTGCGATTGAATAAAAACTATAATGCCACATAGTCTTTTATAAGTAAAATGATATAGATAATACTTTTTGTTATATTAAAAAAAAAAAGAAAAAAAGGCCCTTTTTTATAATTAAAAGAAATGCCTGAAAGAAAATTTGTTGGATTTTTGATTTTAGTTATTTACAGGTTATTCCGGAAGACATGGTGCAGTCAGATATCTATTAACATTAATTACAAAAAAAAAATCTATTATGATTGGACTATTAATGAAAGCTAATTAAAAGTGAAGTTTTTGAGTAAGAGTTTTATTATAAAATATTATTGGGTGGGCAGATTGTATAATTTTTTTCTAGATTTCGGCAGACATGGTCTTCTAGCATTTATTAAAATAAAGATTCCAAAGATTTTGCGATCTAGAAATTTTTTCCAAAGCTTACACTCTTTCCGGTAAAATATTGGTCAATTATTTATTGATAAATCCTTGTTATGTCGAAAATAATGGCTTTTACAGAGCATGATTTTTTGCACAAAAAGTTTTTAGTGCCATTTAGAAATATGGGTGAATTTTTTCAGAATTTTTGCATAGGTTTCAAAGTTTTTCTATTCGGCCATTTTTCCAGAGGTCCAAAAATGTGCCAAAAATTCTGAAAAAAATATCTGTATTCCTTGCATGATTCTGAACAATTTTTTTAATTAAATTTTTCCTGCACCTTTTATTAGTAAAAGTCCCTTTTGCGTAAAAAATTTTGAAACATTATGGTCGTTGGTGGAAATAAGAAAAATATGTTTTCCCTCATTTTCATACAGACAGTCTTGGGGGGCTTAACAAGAGGAAGATTTTAAGCAAAAAATGTATGTCAAAACCTAATTTTGCGCTCTATATGATCATTTTAGCGCCAAAAATTCGTTTTTTTTTTAACAAAAATCAACAGGCAACTTTCCGGAAAATAAAAACCCAAATCAAAAATTTAAAAAGAAAGATCGATAGGCAAATTCTAGGCGAGAAGTGAGCTGTATAGTAATTTGGGGGGGCACAGGGTCGCGTCTTCCCACTGTGCGAGGGTAAACTTTGACTTTAGGCCTTCCTAGACTGTCCCAAAATAAAAAAACCTACGCCTATGATTAAATATTAACTTGGAACTCATTCATTAGCACAGAAATCATACAGGCCACTTCCTTTTTTTTTTATAGGCCCATACGCTCGTATTATGTATTAGATAAACTATTTAAATAAAATCGATAGCTTCTTGATAAATTATTATAAGCATTATAACTAAAACTACATGAACAAACGCTTATCTACAGATCCGGTAGGTCATTTCTTATAAAAAATTATTTATTTGATAGCTTTTTCTTTGTCGGCAAAAGCCTGCATTTAAAGATAATTAATCGATGTCCCAATAATGCAGTAAGGATCAAGATAAACTCAAAAAATTCATCATTTTTGAGATTCCGCCTAACCTTTGAAATTTTGTCTTGTACCAGTACCACAGAGTAGTATTTCGGCTTATGGACCAAGCTTTACCTGTTAGAGAACAAGAGTTGTTAGAGGTACGAGATGGAAGGCATGTTTTTGCTAAAAACATTTTAAAAAGATGATAATAGGAATCAAAATATACTCTCTCCCAAAAAGAACCAAAACATTAAATTATTAAACAAAATGCATTTTTTGTTTTAATCGCTCATACCGTTAATTTCCTTACATGATAGAATTGGTTAGAAATAACAAAATTTATTATGTTTGTTTCAAAATAGCAATACACATAAAAAGATAAAGAAACGTAGTTCTTGATCAATTTTTTTAAATCTTTCAGATTTTTCTAAGGATATAGAAATTTCAGTATAGGGTTTTGCTATGTTTAAATAATACATAGTTCAAAAAAGGCTTATTTGTTATACCATTTTAATTTATATTTTGTTTTTATATTATAAGATTTGTTTGTTTTAAAAAATTGTTATTTAATTTTCTGTACGATTTACTTTTATTAAATTTGTTTATTAAATTTTTATAAGAATTACAATTGAAGTTTACATTCTTTTAATGCTAAATGCTTAATGATATCTGAAAAATAGTGACATATTAGGGCGGCAAAAATATATTAGCCTATGGGCGGCAAAAAGTTAAATCGGGCCCTGCTGGTACAACCCTTGGAACCACCTCTTCTCAACTCTCATGTTCCAACGCAGGCCAAAAAAAAATTCAAAATAAGTCGATCCAACCCTCGCTCCGGTCTAGGGTTCATTCCCGGGAATTCTGGGCTCGGGAATTCCCGGAAAATCGTTGGGCTTTGTTCCCGGGAAATCAAGCTCGAAAACTCGAGAACTCGAGAAATCATATTTGAGTCTATGAAATTTTAAAATGAAACTATTTGCGTTTGCCGTTTGTTTTAAACGCGCGGCAGCAGGGCGGCACGGACCAAAGCGCAGTGGTACCCTTTGATCTGGACGCTCGCGCGGGCTGCCTTTCTGGCGGCGTCGTTTTATACATGATACAATACAGTGGGTAATACACAACGTTCTTCGTGTTTCTACTCTAGCTGAGTTCAGACGGTTTTGCAAAGTTATCCTGAGCTGGCACCAATTTTTGGGTAGGTATTTGAGGCAAGCTGAAAACTTGTCATATACTTCTCCTATTAAACCCCAACACGAAACTGCAGACCTGGCTGGTGAGTAGCGAGGCTAAATCAGCCCCTTGATTTTTAAAAATATTTTTTTTTCCAAAAATGTATTTGAGGCAATATGCAATTTTATATGTTGTAGTCTGATTGTTGATTTTTACTTAAACCATTTTTAGCAGAAATTCACAATTTTTTTTATTTTTTTACTCCGAAATTCCGACTAGAAACCTCATGGCTATAGTTAATAGTAACGCGGCAAGTAAGAACGCAAACAGCTGCCGATAAACGTTTTCTCTTACACTACAGCAGCTTGTCTATAGCGCTACTCAGTCGCATCTATACATCATTTTTTAGATCACCAGGCATATGGAAAGTCCCACCAAAATGATCTGTCTTTTTAAGAATCTTTTTTTTTTTAGTTAAAAATAACACCCTATTAAAATTTCAAGTTGCCTCAAATACATTTTTTTATATTTTTTGCAAAACATTTTTGCACGCGCCTGGCAAGGTTAAAACTCCGACAATATCGTCTGACGGATTTTTTTTAAATTCTTTAAACCATTCAACTACAACATATAAAAATTGCATATTGCCTCAAATAATTTTTTTGGATTTTTTTTTAATTTAGGGGTTGATTTTTGCCCCGCTACTCACCAACCAGGTCTGCAGTTCCGCGTTGGGGTTTAATAGGAGAAGTATATGACAAGTTTTCAGCTTGCCTCAAATAGCTACCCAAAAATTGCTGCCAGCTCTCGGGTTAAGTGTAACGCAATTTGTAAATTTCTCGACAACCCGAGAAGACCCGAGAAATTAGCCTCGAGAATTCTCGAGACCCGAGAAATTGATAAGCTCGAGAAATCATGAACCCTACTCCGGTCTAAAATTTTAAGACGATCGTCCTGGAGTCATAAAAAAGCTGAAAAAAAAATTGGACTGGTACAACCCTTAGAACCAGCTCTTCTCAAATTTAATGTACCTCCGCAGGCCGAAAAAAAATCAAAATAAGTCGATCCAACCCTCACACCGGTCTAAAACTTTAAGACAATCGTCCTGGAGTCATAAAAAAGCTGGAAAAAAATTATTGGACTGGTGCAACCCTTGGAACCACATCTTCTCAACTCTCATGTACCTCCGCAGGCCGAAAAAAAATCAAAATAAGTCGATCCAACCCTCACACCGGTCTAAAATTTTAAGACGATCGTCCTAAAATCATTAGAAAGCTGGAAAAAAATTATTGGACTGGTGCAACCCTTGGAACCACCTCTTCTCAACTCTCATGTACCTCGGCAGGCCGAAAAAAATTTAACATAAATCGATCCAACTCTCATACCGGTCTGAAATTTTTGGACGATCATCTTAAAGTCATAAAAAAGCTGGGAAAATTAATTGGACTGGTACATAGGGGTGGATTTACGCAAAGGCTGAGTAGGCTGAAGCCTAGGGCGGCAAATATTGGGGGCGGCAAATTAACGACTAATTTTTTAAAAAATGTAATCATAAATTTTAATGATATAATTAATGATTTTGCAGAAAAAAGGTTCAAAGAAAAATGTCAGCATAGGGTTTTGCTTATGATTAAATAATACATAGTTCAAAAAAGACTTATTTTTTATAACATCTTAATTTATATTTTGTTTTTATATTATGAGATTTGTTTGTTTTAAAAAATTGTTATTTAATTTTCTGTAAGATTTACTTTTATTAAATTTATTTATTAAATTTTTATAAGAATTACAAGTGAAGTTTACATTATTTTAATGCTAAATGCTAAATGATATCCAAAAAATATTGACATATTAGGGCGGCAAAAATATATTAGCCTATGGGCGGCAAAAAGTTAAATCGGGCCCTGCTGGTACAACCCTTGGAACCACCTCTTCTCAACTCTCATGTACCACCGCAGGCCGAAAAAAAAAATCAAAATAAGTCGATCGAACCCTCACTCCGGTCTAAAATTTTAAGACGATCGTCCTGGAGTCATAAAAAAGCTGAAAAAAAATAATTGGACCGGTACATCCCTTAGAACCAGCTCTTTCAAATTTAATGTACCTCCGCAGGCCGAAAAATCAAAAAAGTCGATTCAACCCCACACAGGTTAAAAATTTTAAAAGATCGTCCTGGAGCTGGAAAAAAAATTTTGGACGGTTTTAACTCTTGAAACCACCCCTTCTCCTCTAATGTCCTCGGCAGGCCGAAAAAAATTTAACACAGATCGATCCAACTCTCATAGCG
>JAHBCN010022799.1:0-13012 GCA_019359885.1 Listronotus oregonensis
AACAAAAAAAACTTTGGTTATTCCCCAATTTTTTTTTGATTAATTTTGAAATTTTTTTTTTACCCTAGACGTTACACCAGAAAAAAAAAACTTTTTTTGTTTCAAAATTTTAAATTTTACTTCAGAAAGTGCACTTTTTTGTTCTTGAGTTAGAATAGAAATATCACTTTTATTGTTTCATCTTCATCTACTGAAGTTTGCAATTGATAAATTTCAAAAATTTTTTTTTTCTGCTAATGAATTAATCACTGTTTTTAGAACCTTTTTTCCAAAACAAAACTTTTAAGGTTTTGCAGTTTGTGTTTCTATCGAAAAATTGTAAAACTGTTTTCGTTTTTTTTTTTTTAGAGAATCAATTGTTCTATAAATTTTGGTTCATCATTTTAAAGATAATTTTTTCCCCGAACGAATTTTTATTTTCGGAATATATTTCTCGTTTAATTTTTCACCGACGAAAATTTCCCCTTTTTCCCAAAATTTTTAAACGAAATCGTCGTTTTTTTTTAAAACAAAAAAACAACTTCATCAACCAAAAAAATTTAAATTTTTTTTTTCAACGCCAAAACCAAAAAATTTATTGATCTAATTCTTCGATTGCATCAAAACTAGAATAATTTTAATTTAAAAAAAGTTTGACTTTTAATTTAAAAGATGGAAAAGGTTTCTAAAAACGTCTCCAAAGGACACATATAAAATTAGAAATCCTTCCCCCAAAGCAAAATTTGTTTTTCTACCGGTAAATCATTAAGAAAGAATGAATGGCTTTGGTTTTATACAATTCTGGTTTATTTTGATGGATAGAATGTAGATTCCTGTGTATAATTTCTTTCCAAAAGGCAAGCAACGCGTTGTCCTATTTTTATTTTAGACAAATCTTCTTCTGATAAATGATACGTAAAAGTGCCATTTAATTAACGGAAGAATAATTTCCAAAATAATTTGTGTTCATAATCTTAAGGAATCGATGAGCAAGTTATAAAATTAGTCTGAAAATTTAATAGCATTTTGTTCATGATATCTTTAAAAACAAATGATAAAATAATTGATTATAATTAATTATTTCTAAATCCGTAATTATTATATTTCATTATTAAAATTTATAGTTATTCGATGTTAAATCTATAATTAATTCATCAAAACTAAATTAAACTATAAATTCGCGCCTTGAAAAAATAATAAACAATGAACAAAATTTACTTATTAATTTTTCTTTTTACATCTATTGTTAGCACATTAAAAGCGCAATATTTAAAAACAGAAAGATTTAACAACGACGATTTGCCAAGCAATTGGACTTTGCAAAGTACCAACACAACAAACACTTGGGAAATTGCCACGTCTACTCCTTTTCGATAGCAATGCTGCTTTTGTATCGAATGCTAGTCAAACACAAAATGAAAAATTGATTACGCCAGAAGTTGATTTCTATTATGCAAAGAACCAACTTTAAAATTCAAACTGATTGAAACCCAAATGCGAAATTATCTGTACGAGTAATTTATAATGAAGGAATGCATTCGGCAGAAGTTTGGAACATCGAAGAAGAAACAATTTCTGGAGATGAAGACACGACATCGAAGTAGATTTATCAAAATTTTTTAGGAGAATATGTTAACATTTCTTTTCAATACGAAGGTGGTGGAGAAGTTTATATTGACGATGTTTCTATTGCAGAACCAGATTATATAGAAAATGATGATCGTTACTGTTATTATTCTGGTCTTAATAAAACAATGCCAATTACTTATGTTGGTTTACAAGAAATTTCTAATCGCACAAGTGCTGTTCCTGGAGGTTTGGTACAAAACTATTATTTAGATCAAAAGCTTATTTAGCTAAAGGTCAAACCTATCCTTTAACTTTAGAAGGTAATACAGATAACAAAATAAATTCTTTTACAATTTTTATAGATTGGAATCAGAATGGTTATTTTACAGATGAAAACGAGTTATTTTTGCTGGAACTTTAGAAAACTCGACAGGTGAAGATGGCAAACAACTTGTTGTAAATATTCCTGTTCCTTTAACCCAAAAATTTGGTGAAACAAAATTAAGAATTGTAAAATTAGGTTCTGATTTAGAGTCGATTAGTGCATGTAATTCTAAATTACGATGGCGAAGTGGAAGATTATACGCTTGTAATAAAAAATGTAGAATTTTGTGAGGTTAATTTACAATCTTCAGAACCAATTACTTCTGTAAAAGTTGAAGATTTTGAGAATTTCTTCTAATGATTTGGCATCTAATATTTACGAAGATTTCACAATCAAACAATTGTAGTTGAGCAAGCTTCTACAAAAGTGATCGAAATAAAAGCAAATACCAATGGTAATTTTACAAACAGTATTTCAGCATTTATCGATTTTAATAGAAACGGTATTTTTTATGAAGATGAAAGATTCGATTTAGGAAAATCACAAATTCTACAGGTTCTGATAATCAAAAAATAACTTCTACCATTACAATTCCAGATTACGCTGTAATTGGTAATACAACAATGAGAATCATCAAAATAAATTCAGATAATTACCTAACAAATGTTTGTGATTTAAGCAACTTCAAGGTCAAGTGGAAGATTATACCATAAATATCATCAGCGGAGATTGTATAAAGGAACAGAAAGTAATGGTGTAGAAAATGGTCACGCAAATATTTCTAGTTCACTTATTGCAAATGATTTTAAAGTAGAAGCTAATAAATCGTTTAACTTATCTCGTTTACATTTCGACTTTTTATTACAAGGCGAGCCAGAATCTGCAAATATTACAATTTATGAAGATAATAATGGTCAAAGGAAATGTTATGAAATCTTTTGAGAATTTAGAATCTTCTGGATTAGAATATTTTTTATTTTGGAATTGGACCATTCAATTAGTTCGCGCAAATTTTGATTTACCTTCTTCTGTAGAACTTAATGGTAATGATGCTGGACAAACTTTTTGGATAAGTGTAAAACTTAATTCAGAAACTACATCAGCACTTAGTGCTACTCAAAATATGAACAGTCAATATGTTGGTTTAATATCAAATGATAACGGACAAACTTGGAACAATTTACCTGGTTCTGGTGAATGGGACGGCGTTTTCACTTTGTATAGTTCTTGTTATTTGAGTAATGATGACATCATCAATTCTTCTAATACAAACAAAGTAGATTTTTATCCAAATCCGGTAGAAAATATTTTAAACATCAAAAGTCAATCTAAAATTCAGAAAGTAGAAATTTATAATTTCGCTGGTCAAAAAGTTTTGACTAAAAAAGTTGATAATCTTGATCAAAAAATCCAATTGAATGGATTAGCTTCTGGAATTTATATTGTTAATGTTTCAACTGAAAAAGGAACTGAAAGTTTCAAAATCATCAAAAAATAAAATTCTAGATATCACTAAAAAAGGCATTCAAATAAATTTGAATGCCTTTTTGTTTTTATAATAGTTGATAAACTAAATCATTTTAATAATAATTCTCACACTCGAAACGATTACCAACAAAGCAACCAAAATATACGCGACTCGCTGTGGTAATTTACCAGCTAATTTTGCAGCAAAAGGTGCAGCAATCATCCCACCGATTATCAAACCTAAAACGATGTACCAATAATCTACACCAAGACTTGTAAAAAGGTCATTGTTGCAGCAAAAGTGACAAAAAACTCGGCTAAAGAAACTGTTCCAATTACATATTTCGTTTGACGACCTTTGGTTAATAAAGTAGAAGTTACAATTGGTCCCCAACCTCCACCGCCGAAAGCATCAAAAAAGCCACCAGAAAATCCTAAAAAACTTAATCGTTTGATTTGTTTACGGACAATTTTCTTTTGATAAGCTAAAAAAGTAATCTTATCGCAATTAAAATCAGATACAAAGCAACAAACGGATAAGCCAAATGTTCGTATTCTTCGCCAATATAAATTACAAATAAAGATCCCAAAATTGCACCAATCACTCCCGGAATTGCTAACCAATACAGCATTTTTTTGTTAACATTGCCAAACTTATAATGCGAAAAACCACTTACTGCACTAGAAAACATTTCGGCTGTATGAATGCTACCAGAAATCGCTGGCAACTTAATTCCCATCGACATCATCGCTGCGGCAGAAGTCATACCATAACCTAAACCCAATGCACCATCAACCAACTGAGCAAAAAAACCAACTGCCAACATGAGGTAAAATTCTTGAGGAATGTGTGTGACAAAACTACTCAATTCTTGATAAGAATAAAAAAGAAGCCAAAGCAAAACCCAAAAAAAAAACTGAAAGAAAATTGTACTTATCCAGTAAGCTAAACGTTTATATTTATTTGTTGGATTTGAATTTTTTCTTGGCTTTATATTCGGTAATAATCGCCAATTTTACATCATCTGTAATATTTTTCAGGTCAATTTCACTCATAGATCAAGTTTA
The DNA here is from genome assembly GCA_019359885.1 of Listronotus oregonensis. Taxonomy (NCBI): domain Eukaryota; kingdom Metazoa; phylum Arthropoda; class Insecta; order Coleoptera; family Curculionidae; genus Listronotus; species Listronotus oregonensis. Next base: position 4,409 of record JAHBCN010022799.1, read on the forward strand.
TAAAATCATTAATGCACCAACCGTATTATGCGTAGTTTCGTCAACTAAAATTGCATTTCCTGTTTTATTATTATCTAGGAAAACATCGTAAACTAATGGTTGATTGGCTTGTAATTCTATCTGTGCAATATCGTTAAGTCCGATATTCTCTTCATCTATAAACTCCCAATTATTTACGTCCCAACGTTGATTGATCTTCTTGATTTTGACACGAACAGATTTGAAACGATGTTGTAAAATATAAGGTTTACCAACTTGTAAATTTTGATGATCTAACCAACAAACCCAAGTATTTAATTGATTCGATTGTAAAACTTCATCATTTTGAAGGATAAAAGAATCTCCACGAGAAATATCAACATCATTCTCTAGATGAATCACAACGTTATCACCTGCAATTACTTCTTCAACATCTTTTAAATCTTTCTCGATTCGAGTAATTTTAGAGGAAATATTTGCTGGTAAAATTTTAATTACATCACCAATTTTATATTTACCACTCAAAACCAAACCAGCATAACCACGGTAATCATGTAAAGATTCTTCTTGAGGACGAATCACATATTGCACTTGAAAACGAGACGCTAAATTTTCTTGCGTTTCGATTTGTACTGTTTCTAATAATTCTAAAATCGATTGATTTTGAAACCAAGGTGAGTTCTGATCTTGTAATAATATTATCACCAGCCAAAGCCGAGATTGGTACATAATGCACTTCATTGTAATTAAGTTCTGGTAATAAAGTTTCAAATTCTTCTTTAATTTCGTTAAAAACTGTTTCAGAATAATCAACTAAATCCATTTTATTGATTGCTACAATAACTTTTTCAATCCCATCAAAGATCCAATACTTGCATGTCGTTTTGTTTGTGTTGTAACGCCATTGCGAGCATCAATCAAGATAATAATCAAATCAGAATTAGAAACTCCTGTCACCATATTTCTGGTATATTGCTCGTGACCTGGCGCATCTGCAATAATAAATTTTCTTTTACTCGTTGTAAAATATTGTATGCCACTTTATCAATGGTAATTCCTTGTTCACGTTCTGCACGTAAACCATCAGTTACCAAAGCCAAATCGATGTCGCTGTTTTTAGATATATTTTTAGATTGTTTTTGTAAAACGCCTAATTGATCGGTATGTATAGAATGAGAATCGTAAAGCAAACGTCCTATTAATGTACTTTTGCCATCATCTACTTTCCTGCTGTTATAAATTTTAAAGTATCCATGTTAGTTATTCGTTGTTCGAAATTCTTTAATCGTGTTTCGAGATTCGTAAATTTAAAAATATCCTTGTTTTTACGATCTTCCATTGCTGCTTCAGAAACCTGATCATCTAATCTAGTTTGACCTCTTTCTGAAACTCTTGTAGCAATGATTTCATCGATAATTTCATCTATTGTAGAAGCTGTAGAAGGAACAGCAGCCGTACAAGTCATATCACCAACTGTACGGTAACGAACTTTTTCTATACCAAACTTTTCACCTTCTTGAGCTTGTATAAATTGTGAAGTTGCAACCAAACGTTCGTTGTAATGAATGCATTCTCTGTCATGAGAAAAATACAACGAAGGCAATTCAATATTTTCTTGTTTAATATAATTCCAAACATCTAATTCTGTCCAATTGCTTAGAGGAAAAACACGTACATTATGACCTTGGTCTATTCTACCATTCAAAATGTTCCACAATTCTGGACGTTGTAATTTTGGATCCCATTGACCAAATCGTCTCGAACAGAAAATATTCGTTCTTTTGCTCTTGCTTTTTCTTCATCTCTTCTTGCACCACCGATACAAGCATCAAAATTATTTTCTTCAATAACATCTAACAAAGCATAAGTTTGTAACGCATTTCTAGAAGGAAAACGACCTCCGGTTTCTTTTAAATTGTATTTTTTTATTGCATCTTCTACAGAAGCTACAATTAATTTTCTCCAATTTTATTGGTAAAATAATCTCTAAACTCAATTGCTTCCGGAAAATTATGACCGGTATCTACGTGAACTAACGGAAAAGGAAATTTTCCTGGTCTAAAAGCTTTTAAAGCTAAATGTGCTAAAACAATCGAATCTTTTCCTCCAGAAAACAACAAAGCTGGACGTTCGAATTGTGCAGCTGTTTCCTAAAAATATAAACGGCTTCGTTCTCTAATTGTTTTAAATAATTATTTTGCTCTGACATAAATTTAACTTGTTATTTTGTGTGTAATCCACATTCTTTTTTGCTGTTATCTTCCCACCACCAACGACCTGCGCGAAAATCTTCGCCTTCTTTTATCGCTCTTGTACATGGCGCACAACCAATACTTATGAAACCTTGATCGTGTAAAACATTATATGGAACTCTGTTTTCTTTTAAATAATTAAAACAGTCTTCAGTTGAAAAATTGATTAATGGATTTACTTTGTATAATTGATGAGATTCATCGTATTCCACCTCTTGCATATCGTGACGATTATTCGACTGTTCTGCTCGTAAACCTGTAATCCAAACTTTTGCATTTTCTAATGCTCTATTTAATGGAATCACCTTACGAACATAGCAACATGCTTTGCGCAATTCCACCGAATCATAAAATGCATTGATTCCGTTACTTGCAACGTAATCTTCTAATTCAACTGTTGGAGGATAAAAAGGTTTGATTTTGGTTTGATATTTCAGTTCGGTTTTATACCAAGTTGTGTAAGTTTCAGGAAAAACTCTACCAGTATCTAAAGTAAAGATTTCTATATTTTTCAATTCTTGACTTAAAATAGCGTGTGTAATCACCTGATCTTCAAAACCAAAACTGGTCGAAAACACGATTTTTTCTTTTACATTTTCATCAATAAAAGCTAATTTTTCTTCTAATGAAGATTTCTTATCTAATTGATTTAAAATTTCTGATAATTGATTCATTGTCAATAAAATACTTTTTCTATGGTTTAAATAGAGTATTATAAGGACAAATCTAAAAACTTGTGATTAAAACTCCAATAATTTTCTATAATTTCTATAGACTTTAACGGAAATTTAGAAAAATCATTATTTTAACTATTTTTTTATTGATTACAAATTTTCTAATAAAGTTAATTAACAAGAAAGTTGCTGATAATAACCAAAACCAATATGCCAATAAAAATTTGATCATAATCCATAAACTCGTAAATATTGAGATGCAAGAGATAATCTAATCCATAAGATAACATTAAAAAGAAACTTATCAAACTGAAAACAAAACCGAGTTTTCTTATTTAAAATCCAAGCTAAAATGATGAATAAGTTTGCTGACCAACAATAAAAATCAATCTCAGGAAAAGTAATCCATCCATAAATAAGACAAACAAAACCAAAACCATCAAAATCTTTTAATCCTTCTAAATCTATAGGTATTACTAAGCTTAAGAAAAAGATAAAAAGCTTAAATAAAGAAATATATTTTTGGAATTTTGTTTTCATAAAAAACCACTTCGTGTGAAGTGGTTAATTTACTACTATTTTTTTACTAAATCTTTTTATTTTCTTCGTTTCAATTCTTTCTCTATCAAACCAAGCTCGCGTCCTGTTTGTCCTGCAACAGAAGTATTCTCTTGTGCACGTCTTAACAAATAAGGCATCACTTCTTTATTGGGCCGTAAGGTAAATATTTTGCTATATTGTAATGCAAATGTGCCAAGTTAAATGAAATATTATCACTCATACCAAACAATTGTCCAAACCAAAAATTTTGATTTGATGGTTCGATTTGATTTTCTTTCATCAAATTAATCAGCAATTCACAACTTTCTTCATTATGAGAACCTGCAAATAAACCAAATCTTTGATGATTAGATACTATAAACTTGAAGATTCGTTATAATCATGGTCAGATGCAGCTTTATTTGGTTGTATTGGAGAAGGATAAGATTTCGCCTCTGCTCTGCTCGTTCTTTTTCCATATAAGCACCACGAACAATTTTAAAACCTAAAAATAGTTTTTGTTTTCTGCTTTTTCGAACATTTTCTTTAGATAAGCCAAACGATCATGACGATACATTTGCAAAGTATTCCAAATCACAACTCGCTTTCGATTGTATTTCATCATCATTTGATCACATAAATCTCGCTGCATCTTGCATCCAAGTTTCTTCTGCATCAATCATGATATTAACATCCAAATCGAATCCTTTTTACAAATCGTTTCGAATCTTGCTTTGTATTTTGCCAAGCAGATTTTTTTCTTGTTCTGTTAAAGTCGAATGATTTCCTATCTTCTCCCACAATTCTATTCACCTAATGCTGTTGGCTTGAAAACCACAAATGGAATGGATGGATTTTTTGCTAAATCGACCAAATCTAACATCACATCGCGAACGTGATCAAAATCTTTTCTTCTGTTTGACCTTCTACAGAATAATCCAAAATAGAACTCACGCCATACTGATACAATTCATTGGCAACTTTTACAGCTTCTGAAGTTGTTTCGCCACCTACGAATTGTGAATAGATTGTTTTTTGATTGTTGGTTTAACCAAAGGAAAGTTGACTAAAGATGGACAAGCATTAAAAACTTTTCCTCCTAAACTTAGTCAATGCAGGATTTCCGATCATCTTGAAAAGGAAGGCCTGTTTCAAAGCTTTGTTTGACTTGGCTTGAAATGCAAATTCGGTATTGTCGAACAATGACATTCTTATCTTATAATTTTGTTTGTTTACGAGGACAAATTTACACCAAAAAAAACCTATAAGCAAGAAACTTATAGGTTAATTTATAATAACAATAGAAATTAATAATTAGAAGTAAAACAACTTCATTTTTCTATTATTTTGTAGCTTTTTAGCGTATTTGCTTCTAAATTTGTCAATACGTCCTGCAGTATCAACTAATTTAGTTTTTCCTGTATAGAAAGGGTGAGAAGAAGAAGAAATCTCCATTTTGATTAATGGGTATTCAACTCCGTCAACAACTAATGTATCTCTAGTATCAGCACAAGATTTAGTGATAAATACTTCTTCATTAGACATATCTTTAAATGCTACTAAACGGTAATTCGTTGGGTGGATATCTTTTTTCATAATGATATGATTTCTTATTCTATACTTAAACGAGTGCAAAGATAACAATAAATCTAAATTAAACAATAATTATAAAGTAAATTTATTCTTTATATTTGTTAGACAATAATTAGCAGATGAAATTAAGAAAATCTTATTCAGCACAGCAATTTTTGGAGGCTTATTATTCCAATCTTGTCGTGACGATTTTGATTTTGATCCCATAAGCACTGGTTTATCGTTCAACAAAGATACGGTAAATGTAGATACGGTTTTCAATAATAGAAAATCAGAAACTTATGTTTTGAAAGTTTATAACAGTGATAAAGACGATAAAGTCATACCAAAAATTTATTTGAACAAAGGCGAAAATTCCTATTTTAATTTAAATGTTGATGGACGAGCTGGTAGAAGTTTCGAAAATGTCCCAATCAGAGGAAAAAGATAGCTTATTTGTTTTTGTAGAAATACAAGCAAAGAAGCTAATGTAAATCCGTTGTATGATGATGAATTGATTTTTGAGACCAGTAGCGAAAATAAACAAGTAAAATTACTTTCTGGGTAGAAAAAGCTGAATTCCTAAAAGATCAAACAATTGGTTCTGCCACTTGGGATCAAAATACATCGCAGGTAATTTCTGGTAACGTAACGATAAATAATAGCTTGAATGTTGAAGCTGGAGCGAAAATATATTTTGAGAAAGATGCTAGTTTAACGATTGCAGAAAATGCCAATTTTACTGTAAATGGTTCTGTAAATAATTTTGCTAAATTCCGTTCTGCTCGTCATGATACGCGTTATGATTCTTTACCTAATCAATGGAATAAAATCGAGCTTAACCAAATAGTTCTTCGACTATTAATTATGCGAAAATTATTGGAGGAAATATCGGTTTAGAAGTTAATCAATCAAAATTAGACATTCAAAATTCTTATATTGTAAATAATCAATCTTATGGTATTTCTGCTAACAACGCCGAAATCAATGGTTTAATTTATTATTGAATAATTCTAATTATGCTGCTTTAGCGATTTTCAATGGTGGTAAATACTCATTTTACCAATCAACATTTGCAATTATTTCAATATGATAGGAACAACTGGTCCTGCGTATTCTTTGTATTTGAGTAACGAATCTGAGGACGAATCGACCACTAATCCTCTAATACAAGCGATTTTTGCCAATTCTATCTTTTATAATGAAGACACCAAATGCAATAGCTTTTAACAATATTAGTGGTGCAGCTTTCAACTATTTATTTGATACAAACATGATAAAGAACGCTGACACTTCTACTTTAGACGTAACATCGACCAATGGTTGTAGGAAATATTGTAGATAATCCTTTGTTTATTGATGGAAGTTAACGTAACAACCTAAGATTAGGTGAAGAATCACCAAAAAGGTAAAGGAAAGCAAACTTATGCCAATCAATACCCGAATGATATTTTAATAAGTCGGATAAGTTTCCAAATCTTGTAATACAATAATTTAAAATATTATAAATAAAAAAGCTTCAGATTGTCTGAAGCTTTTTTTATTCTTTTATAATTGATTTTACAATATCACCTTTCGGTGTTTTAAATTTACTAAATAAATTCCTTTCGGAATGGATTCTGAAATTGTCGATTGGTATTGATTTACTCTGAATAAGTTTCCTTCAGAAGAATACAATTCATACGCTGTAAAATCTAAAGTTGAAAATGATTTTTTACTGGATTTGGATAAATAGTTGCATTTTTAACGTATTTTCATCAAGACTTAAATTATTTTTAGAACAGCAAAATGTAAAACAGAAGAAAGCACCTTTAATTACTTTATTCAAATAATCTAAATCCATATTTTCAATCGTGTCGGAAGGTGAATGCGGATAAGGCGACCATTTCCTTCGAACAAACCTGTAATTACATATCCAGCACTTTGAAAAGGCATATAATCTGACGAATAAGCATGTGCAATCTTTGTTTGTAAATCTGTATATAAACCAAAAATTGTTGCCATCTGATTGGTATTTTATTTGATGCCTGATTGTTTGTAGATGGAGCTTTCGTTCCCTTTCGCAAACAATGGTGTTGTTATTTTTTTCCTTTTAACCTCCTACTTCATCAATATTCAAAACCAATTCTATATCAATATTTTGGGTATCGCTACATTGCTTACATAATTTTGGCTACCAATCAAACCAATTTCTTCGGCTGTAAAATGTATGAATTTTATTTATTCAGTTTCTACATCTTTCAATAGTCGAGCAATTTCTAACAAAGTCATTGTGCCAGAACCATTGTCATTTGCTCCTGGTCCTTGATAGAATCATAATGTCCATCTACAATAATGTATTTATCTGTTTTTGTACCTAATTTTGTAACCACAATATTGTGTGTAACTTGTCCATTAAGTATAAAATCTTGTAAAACAATATCCTCATAACCAAAATTTTGATATTGAGAAACAATCCAATTTTTTGCATTTTCGGGCAGTTGTTCCATCTCTTTTTACACCAAAAGCAACATAAGTTTGAAGATTTTCTGTAACCAAATCATGATCTGTTTGATCTACAATTTGTTGATAAAATGTTGATGAGTTTGACCAAATAACGAGTAGATGCAACGAATATTAAACTATAAAGTATATTTTTCATGTGTTAAATCTATATTAAGGCAACAAATTTAATTCTTTTACACCTTCGGTTGCAGATTTATTGATAATTCTAATTTTATTTTTAGATCCATTTCAGAAGCTTTGGGATCAATCAGAATAATCTGAGCATGCTCTGGAACAAAATCTACCAAAGAAGGGCAGGATAAACTTGTAAAGATGTTCCGATGACCAAAAAAAAAATCTGCTTTTAAAGTTTCTTCAATCGCCTGATCCATCAAAGGAACCATTTCTCCAAACCAAACAATAAAAAAGGGCTCAATTGTTCACCATCTTGCTAAATCCGAATGAAATCGTAATGCCAATCTGTAACTAAGGTTTTATCTTTTTCACTCACGCTTTTCTAAGCTCACCATGAAGATGAATAACTTCTTGAACCAACACGTTCGGTAAATCATCAATTTTGTGTTATAATCGTTACATCATAATTAGACTTAAATTTTTTAAATATTGATGAGCAAAATTTGGTGATACATTGTGTAATTGTTTTCTTCTTGCATTGTAAAAATCAAACTAATTTGGATTTCGATTCCAACCTTCAATCGAAGCGACGTCCATAATATCATGATTTTCCCATAATCCATTTTGCATCTCGAAAGGTAGAAATTCCACTTTCGCACTGATTCCTGCACCAGTAAACACCACAATTTTTTTCATACTTATAAAAATCTAAAGCATCTCAAAGTTAAACTTTTATGATCGTTTAGAAATGAAAAAACCGATTACAAATATAACCAAGGCTTTTCTACTAAAACTTTAAGTACCATGAAAACTCCACTAACTTATGATAAAGACTAGTACTTAAAGATTTAAAAATCAATTACTATACCAAAATTTAATATTGAGGTATAAAATTTTAATTATTTCTTAAAATGTATATGCATTTTCTGCAATAATCAAATCTGCGATTTCTGTTTTTAAATTAACTA